>CAUYON010021771.1:0-36088 GCA_963573935.1 Arctocebus calabarensis | reverse complement strand
GAGTATTAATGTCTTTATATAGTGATCAAGGAAATGCCATGAAGGATATCTGTAACAGTATGATCAAAATATTTCTGAATGTATATGAATCATGCCCTGTGATTGCACCAATGTACATAATTATGATTCAATAAAATTATTAAAGAAAAAAGATATAGAACATAAGACATAAGAAGAAATGTTCATACATAAACATGGATGTCTGCACAGACACATATATATTGTGCTTGTGCCTCAAGTAGGCATATTATCTAATATTTTATTTCATTATTTTTTGAATGTTAGCATATTCATTTAAATATAAGATAAGTACAGTATATCCAGATAAGAATCAGGTGATGGGCAATAAATCCCTGGAATTTCTTGGTCACCAAAGAGCACAGTTAATGTTTAAGGTTTTTTCTTTTTGCTTTAACTTCATGTTACAAACTCACCTGAGATTCCCAAAGCCTGCTATTATAAAAACACAGTTTACAAAGATACAGACACATATTAAGTCTATTATACATACAAATACATATGCAATTTAGAATAGTTTTAAATTTTTAATTGCACATAAGCTTGATAGACACCCTGAATATGTGAACAGGTGATTGAATGTGCAGATGACTGAAGACTAAATTTTATCTGTGCTCTCAAATGTTCAGCTTTAGATTTTCTTTTTAATGACAAAGAATAAAATATATTTGACCCCAAATATATAATTGCAATAAGAAAAGAGGATGGAAATTTAGTATGGACAAAACATGAAACAAGGTACATGAGAATTATACACTAATTGTTTTTAAAAACTTACAACTAGAATCTGCTTAACACATAAACACTTGTACATATCATAAGAATGCTCAGAAAATGTTTCTATGAAAAGAAAATTCAGACAAGGCATATGACACTAAAAATATCACATTATTCATGTAAGGCAGCTTCCTTGTTTCCTTTAATTTCATAGGTTAATATTCTTAGAAGGAAGAAACATTAGGTTGCCTTAAATCTAAACTATCATCCAGAAACACTTTTTCCATTTCCACTAGAGAATCTTCTCAAGTTCTGACGCTTACTACTCAAATATTCACATAAAGAATCACAAAAAATGCACTAGCAGTGTCAGAAACTGGTAAATCTTAGCATCCTAAAAGTTAACATGAGACCAGAATCCCTTTGAGAGGATAAACAGAATAAAGTTCTGGAAGCTAGAGGTAATATTTCACCCATAGAGTTTATTACACAGTTTCATTGCTAAGCATAGCAAGTCCCACAGAACCACAGAAAATTACTATTGCCTGTTTCTGAAGGTTGGGATTCTTCATCTGCTGATAATTCTGTAGTAAAATAAAGAATATGTCTCTTGACATCTTCATAACACCTTTAATTTTTCTTGTTGAATGTCTTTTTTATTACTTATCTGAGAACTCTATCAAGAGCTCAGTTATTATCCTTTCTGAGTTATCATTTTCAAAGTGGGAGATAATTCTTACAGCATGTGCTAGAAACAAACCATTAATTATCAGGTGGCAGGTTAGGGAGGAGACAGGAGAGAGATGCTATAATCCAAGAAGACTCACAAAAACTGCACATATAAAGGAATACATGAGTCATCTTTTGAGAAAATGGACACTTGTGACTGATCACCTTTTCACTTGGTTAATCAACATTTCAATAAAAGTTGTGCACAAGTCACTTGCTTACACTTTTTTAACAGATATATTCATATATAAAGTACTCGGGTAGTCTTTTATTGCCTACATGCAGTGTGTGGAGAATTAACAGTGGGCAATGAGATTAGGATAAGGAAGGAATATGTGTACGGTTTCAAGGTGAGTGTTTTAGTTTTACCCAAAGGTTGCTATAACAAAATACTCTATCCTGGGTAGCTTATTGCTATGGTTTGGAAATTTATCTTCTCTGAATCTCATACAGAAATTTGATCTTCAATGTTGGAGGTGGGGCCTAATGAGAGGTGTTTGGGTCATGGGAGCAAACTCCATGAATGAATTAATTCCCTCCCTAGTGGAAGAGGGTGAGCATTTTCACTACTAGTTCTTACAAGAGCTTTTTGTTGAAAAGAGACTGACACCTCCCTCCTCTCTTGCTTCCTCTTTCACTGTGCAATCTCTGCACAAAGGATCCCCATCAGCTTCCGTCATGAGTGGAGACAGTATAAAGCCCTCATCAGAAGTAGATATGACAACATGCTTACTGTACAGCCAGCAGAACCTTGAGCCAAACCAACCTTTTTTATTTATAGATTACCCAGACTTAGGTATGACTTTGTAGCAACACAAATAGGCTAGAAAACTTGGACACAACATAAATTTATTTCTTATAATTCAGGAGGCTAGGAAATCCACGATCAGTGCACAGGCAGATCTGGTCTCTGGTGAGGGCCTGCTTTCCTAATTAATAGATGATTATCTTCTCCCTGAGCCTTCATATGGCTAATGGCTCAGTGATTCTCTGAGATCTGTTTTATTGGAGCATTAATCCCATTCATGAGGTCACCACCTTTATGACATATTCACTTCCCTAAAGCTCCACCTCCTAATACCATTACATTGGGTTACACATATGGATTTTGAATGGACACAAATATTTTTTCCCTAACAGTGAGCAGAAATCCCCATACCAGATGTATTGAGTTATCTAGAACTCTTATGAGATTTCATTCAAGTTATTTTAGTCTAAACGTCTATTGAGTTTGTAAAAATAAGTATCTATTATGGTAAATTCCTAGTTATATTATTGCCAATGATGGAGCCAACAGTACACCATACACCAGACTGGTATAAAGATTACTTTAAACCAGTGGTTCTCAACCTGTGGGTCGCGACCCACAGGAACTGTATTACAGGGCCACAGCATTAGGAAGGTTGAGAACCACTGCTTTAAACTGGAAACCTTTGAACAAACTGCAGCCATGGCAGGCAGGAAGGAGAACTTACCTAAACTTATAGAGAGCCTTCCAGGATACAGCTGCCACTAACTCTTCTCAGAGAGAGTTTCTGGCTTGGGAGAAGACTGACTCTTAATTCAGGTTGTATAAATTCAGTTGCTATAAATCACTCTCCAGTGGAGCTTCCAGCAGAGAAGAAAAATGCTTATGCTGATTGGGTGAAAAACAAAAAAGACCCTTCCTTACTTTCCCATTGTCGCCATGAAGGCTTCCTTTTTGTTAATTAGTATATCCCTTACCTCGACTATTCAGCAACTGGCTCACTACTGTGTACTCTTCCGTGCATGTGAGCTAAAAATTTTCTCCTGTTAATCTACCTGTTATCAGTTAATTTCCATGCCCTTAATCATGTTTCTAAGTTAGCACAGAAAAGTTTTCCTTACAACATCATGGTAGGAATTAAAAGCATTATCTCATTACATACTCTCATAACATGTATAATTGAGTTATTTTTAAATATCAAGATTCTCTTTTAACAAATTAGAATTCTGAAGCCTTGAACACATTTTGACCCAGGGTCATAGCAGCTGGTATATGGTATCAGCGTTCTGATCTTAAAGTTGTTCTCTTTCCAGTATCTACTTTCTTATCAACAGAGTCTCTGATATGATTCTTATCAACTCTCTTCTTCATCGTTTACAGTGCTTTCCAAATGTTCCCAAGTTAAGGCTTATGTAGACAATGGTAATACACCGTCTGTCAAGAGAAATGAAGTAGAGGCTTGGTGTCTATAGCTTAGCGGCTAGGGTGCCTTCCACTGGACCTGGCTGGGTTCGAATCCAGCCCAGGCCTGATGCCAAACAACAATGAGAACTACAACCAAAAAATGGCCAGGTGTTGTGGAGGGTACTTGTGGTTCCAGCTACTAGGGAGGGAGGCTGAGTCGGGAGAATTGCTTTAGCCCAGGAGTTTGAGGTTGCTGTGGGCTATGATGTGACAGCACTCTACCCAGGGTGACAGCTTGAGACTCTGTCTCCAAAAAAAAGAGAGAGAGACAGAAATGAAAGAGGCCATTTCTTGCTGTATGTGATGGCTGTGATCAGCCCCCCAAACCACTGCTCTGGTGCTCCAAGGCTAACATGTGCCTTTGTGAGGTCATGCCCATTATCTGGGAAGCACCAGACTAGGTCATATGAAACATGATGGAGCATATTGTTCAATTAATGGTAATAAGAGCTGTGCTGAGAACAACAGCATGAAAAAAAAAAAAAGAAACAGTAAATTACATGTGTGTGTACCTGAGAAGAAAAGTGAAGAGAATATAACATCTACTCAGAATGTAGAAGTAATGAAAAGACTTCAGCAATTAAACATTATAGAAAAGAATCTGCTCCTGCAGACTTCAATTGTCTAACATAACTTGGTGATTCTCAGTTTTTTTTTAAGTTTGCTGCGGCTCAAAAAATAATACTCCAAGGTATGGCTCTTTGACATGCTCAGTACTTTGAATTAAAAGAAATTAGAAGGCCTCAGAAGAAGTCTCAGCGGCAAAGCCTCCTGTTCACCTGTTACCCTCTTATCGGCTTTCTCTCCCATGTTGAGTCACAGAACCAGTAGTCCTCTTCTCCAAGGTAAGGCATTAAAAGTAGAATGCCTCTCCCCTAAACCAAACTGTAAAACCTTAAAAGTCACTCTCTATTTTCTCCCTTAAACACCTTATTCCGTCGGGGTCTTGTCCCATACCAGAAGAAAGAAACACAACACAGAGGTACCAAGAAGAATCTGAGCAAGCACGCCTTGCCAGGTCCCCTCCACCGCTCTCCATCTTTCATGAGTAGGTCATGTGCTTTTTTTTATCCAATTATATCTCTACATAACTGTCTGTGCTACATCGAACCTACAGAGGTGGAGGGGTTAGAAGGGGATTATGTCTTAAGAGCATCATGCTCATGAATAGAATTAGAGTCCTTATATGGGAGGCCCAAAGAGCTTACCCCTCCCTTCCACCATGTGAGGAAGGTGACACCCTTGAAGCAGAGAGCCTCACCAGACCCTGGTTCTGCTGGCACCTTAACTTGTACTTAGTCTCCAAAACTACCAGAAATAAATTTCTGTTGTTTAAACATTATCTAGTCTAAGGTATTTTGTTAGAGTAGCCTGAAAGAATTTTGATACATAACATTTTTTGAACAAATATACTTTCCTTTACTTCTTTCCTTCATAGTACATTTGTTATTAAGAAAATAACATAAGAAAAACAAATGAATAATGAACACTGGCTAGTTAAATTTGAATTTTGGATAAATTCAAAAGAACATGCTTTTGTGTAGGTATGTCCCATACCAAAAAAAAAAGCATATCCCAATATGAATAAATAAACATAATATATAATTCTTTGTAGTTTAACTGAAATTTAATTTTTAACTGGGCATCTTGCATTTAATATGGCAACTATATTTTAAAGGTATCTCTAATGAAAACTACATTTGATTTACTTATTGAGGCACCAACTAGTTGTTAGCATAAACATTTATAAAATAATAAGAGAATATATCTGGTAGAAATGAAGGAATATAGCATTTTTTAAACTAATGATACTTGTCTACAAAATTAATAAAGTCATAATCTTACAAATAAAGTCATTGGAATTAAAGCAATTAATCCACTAACAAAAAACTAATTAGAAAAAAATCATTAAGCCAAAAAACAAGTAAATAAAAAGATTATAGCAACCAGCTCAAAGAGTTTCTAAAAAACAAAATAAAACTTTCGAATTCCCCAAAACATAAAATAAAAAATAAGATGAAAGTGCTATGAATTATGCTGATGGAAGGTGAAGGTTGGGCCCAGAAACTAGGTTGAAAAAGAGAGAAAGGGGTGTCTTGAAACTTTGTGTATATAAAAATCACTTTTATTCTTAAAACATGTTCAGTTTAAAATTAAAACTAATAGCAAATTGCAGGTCATAGCTTTATATCTATAACTTAAAAGAAAAAAGCCAACAGAAAAAAAAGAAAAAGACTTCTAGCTTCTTCAGTACTTATAAGGCTTGTACAAAATCATCACAAAGAAATTGATAAAATACAATAGTTGTCATTATCTATACAAGCCCAACATGACATACACAGCATTTAATGATAATAGACTCTGACAAAGTTCATTGACTTTAATTACCTAGAAGAATTTATTTACCACCCTATCTCCACTCTCTAACATAAAAGGAAAATCAACATTTATGATCAATGAATTTTTGTTTTGAACCAAAGAATTTTTTTCTCAAGTGTTGAGTTCATTGCTATTATGGGTAAAAGAAATCTTTCCTGAGTTTCATAACTCATTAGTGCATTTACAGATAGAATATTTAGACCCCCTCCCCACTACACACCCTGCTCCCTGCATATGAGGACTAACGGTTGGTCTGGGCATTGGACGCCAGTGAGGATCATTTTAAGTGCTCAATAAACTTGAAGGAGTTCCTCCCTAGCAATGTTGGGAATACAGCAGAGATTCAGTACTTTAATTTCCATACTTAATACCTATGTATTTCTTTGATTACAGGATTGAATTTTAAAAGCTATCTTTAAAACATTTCCTTTTCCTACACAGTCTATGGATGCCTTCTCTACACTATGCACTCGGTTGTAGAAAGCGACCCGTGACACTCTCACACTCATAGGTAACAATGTGCATTAGCAAGCCTTGAGTTTTAAAGCCTCACTGGACAATGATAATTGCAAGTATTCTGGAGAGGTCCATTTTGAAGTCACCAAATTAGCACAGATAAATTTTTTTTGTTGTTCAAAACAGACACTTTCTGCCTGAAAAAACCGACACTCACACTCATCTGTTTTCTACATTTTATTTTTATACTATATGGTTCTAAAATAACCTCTGTCTTTTGAACTTTACTTGATCACACTCCAACCACAGTGTATAATGGTTCCCAGCCCTGTAAGCTGACGGAGAACCGCAGTTTGCATTACTGTTCCCTGCCTGCCTGCCTAGGCCGATTTTCTCTGGTGCTTTGGCTTTTGCAGTTCAATGGACGTGTCCTTGAGAAGCTAATAAACTCCGGTTGTTTTCTTGTTTCTTTTGCATCTTTTTCCAACAACATTTGATTCCAATTTAGATATTTCTGCATTGTTTTCTATTCAAGATGGGGCAGAAAGTCAGGGTGAGAAAGAGTGCTAATCATTTCTCATGAGAAAAACAATTTTGTTTCCCTTAAGGATTTCAGCCAGAGGAGAAAACTGAACTAAACAATTAAATTAAAAAAAAAAATAAAACACCAAGCATTCTCAGCAACAGATTTTCCTACAATGATTATGCTTATCTTGTGGGCCTACCATAACAATTTGCTTTACCCAAAGGTCACTTATGCAATAACTTATTTAACTATAACACTATAATCTATTTGGAATGAGAAATTTGAGGAAATGTAAGACAAGTTTTATTCCTCTTTTTTATTAGGGTGATAGGCTTATTACTTATCACACTAATATAGGGTGATATAGAGATAGAACATAGTATATATACATACATGTGCACATATACACAGCTATGTATGTACTTAATATAATTTTAACTTTTAAAAATGCTTAATGCTCAGTCTATAAAGTTTAAAAATGAAATCTAAAATTTATAAAAATTCCTTTGTTTTGCTTTTCTGTTATTATGGGTTAAACTCTGTCATACAAAAAAATACACATTTTGAAGTCATTATCTTCAGTAGCTCAACATGTGATCTATTTGGAAATAAGTCCGTTGCAGATATAATCAGTTCTAATGATGTCATATTGGAATAAAGTAGATTCAATTGAATTATGACCAGTGTCTTTATAAAAAAGTGATGTGGGGCAGCACCTGTGGCTCAGTGAGTAGGGCCTCAGCCCCATATATGGAGGGTGGTGGGTTCAAATCCGACCCCGGCCAAACTGCAAAAATGTGATGTGAAGACTCGAAGAATGTCATGTGTAGAGGATGGAAGGGGTTGGAGGTTTATAGCTACAAGTCAAAGAACAGCGAGAACTGACAGCTACCACCAGAAGCTAGAAAAGGAAGAGAAAAAGGAACACATCTCAGAGGGAACACAGCCCCAATGACACTTTGATTTCAGAGTTCAAGACTCTAGAATTGTGAGACAATCAATCTTTGTTTTAAATCACCCAATTTGTGATACTTGGTTATAACAACTCTTGAAAACTGATATACCCTTCAACAATTCTAATGAGGAAAACATTTCAAGTAGAATCTTTCTGAGAATATACTGTTTCTTATGCTAGAAGTAGGTGTTCAAAGCAAAAAGACAAATGTCACACCAATCCCTCTGGATCTTTCAAAGTTTAAGTCTCTGGCTATTTTATTTTCATAGAGAAAGGTAGTTTTTAGTCTGAAACTCTTTCCTACTCTATGATAAGTCTTGCTTTCCATTTCCAGATCTCATTTCCTAACAGCATATATGATTTGAGGCTAGCGCCAAGACTCTCCATGATTCCTTCCCAACAGAAAAATGCTTTTGGTTATAGAACACAGAGGTTAACTGTTAAAATTTTGGTGGGAATCAGAAGGCTTCAGTTAAAATATCGGGTGTAGGACTTGATTTCTGGGTGATCATGGACAAGGTTCTATTGCTTTTTTTTTGTTTTGTTTCTTTTTTCGCAGAGTCTTACTTTGATGCTCTCAGTAGAGCGCTGTAGCGTCATAGCTCATAGAAACCTCAAACTCCTGATCGTAAGCTAATCTCATGCCTCAGCCTCCCAAATAGCTGGGACTACAGGCGCCTGCCACAACGGCCAGCTATTTTTAGAGATGAAGTCTCCCTCTGGCTCAGGCTGGTCTCAAACCTGTGAGCTCAGGCAATCCCCCTGCCTTGGCTGCCCAAGTGCTGGGATTATAGGGGTGAGCCACCGCACCCAGTTGAAAGACATGGACTCATCCAGAATTTGAACCCAGGATATCGCCCACCCTAAGCCAACGTGCCCCTGTGGTTCTAAACTAAATTTGGTCTATTTTGTCACATCTGTGATACTATAATAGAATACCTGAGACTGGATAATTGATAAAGAATAGAGATTTACTTCTTATAGTATTGAAATGTAGAAAGTCTAAGATCAAGGTGCCGTATCAGGTAAGGGCCTTCTTGATACCTCATAACTGTGGCAAAACTCATTACAGGGAATGAATACTTGAGAGAGAGGGTAAAGGCTGACCAAACTCATCCTTTCAGCAGGAACCCACTGCTGGGAAATAAAGAACCTGCTTCCGGGAAATAAGGAACCCACTTCCACAACCACATTAATCTAGTCACAAGGGGAAAGTCCTTTTGACTTAATTACCTACTAACTATCCTACCTCTAAATATTGTTGCATTGAGAATTATGTTTCTAACAAACACATGAACTTTGGAGGACACACTCAAACCACCACATAGCCTTACAGAGTGGTTGAAAGGATTAAATGATAAAATATGTATGAGGATGGCCAGGTGCAGTCGTTCACACATAATCCTGGTACTTTTAGATTATAAGGCAGAAGGATTATTTAAGGCCAGGAGTTTGAGACCAGCTAGGGCATTGTAGCTGAGGCTATCTATAAGATATGTATACATATATATATATATATATATATATGTATTATATATATATACATTTATAAAGAATTAGCTGTGCATATTGGCACACACCTGTAGTCCCAACCCAGCCCCAGCTATTTGGGACATTAAGGCAGGAGGGGTTAGAGCCCAGAGGTTAGAGTCTGAACTGAGCTATGATCATGCCACTGCACTCAAACTTGAGCTACAGACTAAGACCCTGTCTCAAAAATACTCTCCCCCAAATATGTGTAAGGCATTTGCAAAGTGCTTCACACAGTAACTTTTCAATAAATGTGGCTTATTCTTTATATTTTGATAATTTAAGAAAAATCACAATGAGATTACCCTGTTCCAAACCAAACACCCTCTCTCTTCACCCATAGTTTAAGCAGTAGCTATCACATTTCCTCATCTACCCCCACAATTTCTTCCTTAGTTTTCACGAACAAATAGGCCTTTCTAGGCTGAGCAAGAGAAAGACCCCCCTCTCTACAAACAATAGAAAAATTGGCTAGGCATGTTAGCATATACTTGTAATCCAAGCTATTTGGGAGGCAAATATTCATCTTTATTTTTAATAACAAAAACTTCAAACATTCAGAATAGAGAAAATAATATAACAAATTTTCATATATCAATAATTTACGTACCTCAAACATTAAATATCATGCCATATAATTTTATATTTTTAAAATTGCTTGTACTGTATCACATCATAACTTTGTTTAATTCCTAATAAACTGTTCACTTGTTTAAAAAAAAAGTCAAATAACTCCCCAATTTAACTACTATCTGGAGGTTGTATGTATCATTTCTTGCATGTTTTAAACATTTACTAATATATATTTTCCAAAAACAATATATAAATTGTATTTTCTTTAAAATATTCATAAATTTTCTTCTCACTCAATATTATATTTTTGTGATTTTTTTCAACATTTATATGTAAATCTCTGGTCAATTTATGTTAATCACTCTAAAATATTCCATTGTATAATTATTCCAACTGTTTACTTACCAATTTTCCACTGTTAATATCTGATAAACGAGAATAGGTATATATCTGAAACTAAACAATTCCATTCTTAGATACAGATCTAAGAGCAGCTTGTGATGAATACATGTAAGTAAATGCATGAGAATAATAATTCCATAGTATAAACTCCAAGGGAAAAAAAAACAAACTTCTAAATCCCCCCAAATATAAAGAATAATCATTGGAATGATATTTATCAAGCCATATTTTAAATCATAAAAATATTCAAGTGTTACAAGGCATATAAAGAAAAAGGTGGAATACTTTATACCTGATGGGGTTCAGGACAAGCTAACCCAAAATATTTTAAACTGAAATAATTTTTTTAAGACAAATCTTGCTCCGTTACACCAGCTAGAGTACAGTGGCATCATCACAGCTCAGTGCAACCTCAAACTGCTGGGTTCAAGTGATCCTCCTGCCTTCGCCTCCCAAATAGCTGGGACTACAGGTCTAAACCACCATGCCCAGCTAGTGTTTCTATTATTTGTAGAGATAGGGTCTTGCTCTTGCTCAGCCTGGTCGTGAATATGTGACCTAATGTCTCCTGCCTCAGCCTTCCAGAGTGCTAGGATTACAGGGCTGGTCACCAGACCTGGCCTAAGCTGAAAGAATCTGAGGAAGGAATGGTGACAGGAAGGTCTTTCTGAACTTCCCTCCAGCTTCAGTCCTCCCATGAAACAGGTCACAGAACCTTATTTCAGAGGCACTTTCCGTGTACCTTAAGGAAGGGAACTTCCTTGTCTCTGAAAACACAGGGACACAGAGAAAAATCTGAACAAATAGGCCTTGCCAAGTTACCTCAGTTTATTATTAAGTAGATGATAACACCTTTGTCTAATTATATGTCTCCACAACTATCTATTTATTAGTTAAAACTGGCACAAAATCCATTTATTCATTAAAACTGTCCAGATGTCTTTGTCATCTGTTTCCAGAAGTTCCTTTGTCACATAAAACTTAGATTATGTGGCCAATGTACTTTACTAAGTGAAAGAAGCAAGATTCAGAAGGCCACAACGTAAGATATTCTGGAAAAGGCAAAACTAAAGAACAGAAAGCAGAGCCCTGGTTGCTAAGAAATGGGGATTGAAGGAAGGGTCCACCCCAAGGGAACATGATGGAACTTCTTGGAATAATGGAAATGTTCTATTTTGTTTGCAGAAACAGTTATATGATTCCACGTTTGCCAAAACTCATAGATGAATACACTAAATAGAGTGAATTTTACTGTATGTCAATTCTATCTCATTATCTTGACTTAACAAAGAACCCTCTGGTACCTCTATTGTATTTGAAATGGGAAGTAACATCTTTTCCTGTTCAGTAAGGCTTCATCTGAAATGTGGCCTAATTTTCACTTCATCTCCAACACTTTTCCCTTGCACTAATTTTGACTCAGCTATGCACGGCATTTTGTTTTCTTAGAACCATGCCAAGCTTTTTTCCTTTTTAGGGCATTTGCACCTGCCATTTTCTATGCCAGAAATTCCAGCTTTCAATTATATATGTTGTATTCTAAAAAATACTTATGCTCAGATACTGAAATATGTTCTCAGTGATTCCAATTCAAGCAACACTCTAATTCTGCTACGGTGCCACACTGGGAGACTTCATAGAGATAAGGCCATTTCAATTGACAATCTCTCCCTGAGTTCTTGACATTAAGTCCAGGTCTTTGACCTCCAAAGGGTGTTTTGGTGTCATGTTATAAAGGTAAAGATTTTAGATGCTGACCTGTACTATAAAATCAAATAAAACTAGGTGATGAATTCTTCAAGGTGAAGGGTATTTAATATAGGACAGATAAGATAAAAATCTGAAGAGATACCAGGACAACAAAACCCTTGCAATACTCTATCCCAGTCATAGAGATATGCTGTAAATTGTTCTGCATTTTCCAGTCCTTAGTGTTAACTACCAAACAACTATTTTTGTAACTCTCAGAGTCATGAGATCAACTAACTCTTGCTCAGGAGAAAGAAGACTATTCCTGGTACTCCCCCTTGAGATATATTCACCCTGCAGGTTCTCAAAGAGTGTCCAATATACAATCAGAGAACACCACCCTCAACAAAATTCTTATAGTAAATAAAGTAATGAGTTTCTCTGGGCTGTTTCATCTAATGAGTCTCAATGGGGCCCAAGGGCTTAATTTCAAAGTACAATTCGGTAAAAACAATTAAGAGCGTGGAGTTGCAGGAGAGAGGTGTGATGGGAACAGGCAGTGACTAATGTAATTCATTTATGCATTTTTTTACACTTAGAGTTTATCCAAGAAGAGGTTTTAAATTATCCAGAGCAACATTTTTTATTGTATGTTCTGAGAAGTATTAATAGTTATTGAATTTTCTTTAAAGGCCACAATGTTAAAAGAGCTATTTTTGAGGCATAATAAAGTATTTGATAGGAAGTGCTCTGTTTTTAATATTTTTGTTTCAGAACTCCTTATCTTAGTTCATGTAAAATGGATGGCCTTGAGCAAAAGCATACCATGCTCATCCTGACCCTCAATCATGATCAGAAATATGCTGTCTTCTTGCTTTATCTAAAAGAAGGACCTGTGATAAAGTCCCCTTTTCAGAAGTAGAAGTTATTGTTTGAATCTTTTACATCATTAATACAATCCCAAAAGTTTGGGTGGACCATACAGTAAAACTATCTTGTCAGGTTCAGCATGCATCCAGAAGAATTCTTTAGGGACCACAAAAATAACAGAATGATTTTGAGTACCACATTCATAAAAGGGGCTCACAAGAATGACTTCTTTCCCTAAAAAAAAATTAACATTGATTATGGTCTATGAAATAGTTTGAGCTACTAAGAATTTGTTTATTATCACAGATTTTAAAGGGGCAATGCTGAAATGAATGGTATTAATAAACTATAAACACCAAGATTCAATCAAACTTGGGCAAATGGTGACTCAGAAAAATTATATGTCTTTTGAGACAAACAAAAAACACCATACTGACAAGGATTCTGTGAGGACCATATGAAATGAGCTGTTTAAACCCAGAAATACTCAAGATCTGAATTTTCCTGAACTCCTGTTCCTGCTTCTTGTCAAACAGAAATAATTCCCCATGATATTCGTCTATAGGGAATTAACTGAAGATCAACTTAACAAAAAGACTTATGACATTTTGGCTGATGACTTTGAGGATATTGATGTTGAACCCTCTAAACCAGAAGATGAAGGGAAAATTCAATGATTTGTCTAACTTTTTTATGGAAAAAGTAATAGTTTTTAGCTTTTCTAGAACTATTTAATCTGTATCATGATTTTATTCTATAAAAAAGTCATGCCTCATTTCTTAATGACTTGTTGAGTGAGTGAGTTTGGAAAGGTCCATAGTCTTGCAACTTCTGCTCTCAAAATCACAGTGTCTTCTATAAACGATGTATCTTTTCGTGATGCTGCTGTGTACGAGCACATGGTGTCAGCCTGCTTGAGAGTATCTTCTATGATGCAGAATGATGCACCATTGTAAAGAAGTCCTTATTATTTCACCAGGAGTCAAGAAGTTCTATAGCCACGCTGTCTGTATGTTCAAATCTCAGGCCTTCTTCAATACCCTTTGCAGGGGGAAATAAAGAGCCCAAATCTTTCATTATGATGTTCTATAGAGCTTCAGACTGAGTTTAAAACAAGCTCTTTTTGAACCTAATGTAAATGGCTAACACCTGCAGCTTCTATTTTTGGAGATCTCAGAGATGTCTACTTCCCACATACAGTGTTGATAAAACACTTCCTTCCTGACTCACTCTCAACAGCTTTAGGCTGATTAGGAGGCCTGCTTAATTATTAGGGTGATTTTCCTTTTTGCCTGCAGAAAAGTGCAACCTCCTTGTTGCCCACAGAGGGTCTTCCTCTATATTTCAACATGGATGACTCTACCACTTTGTTGTGGGGAAATATGCATGAGGCCCCTCAACCACAGAATCCTTCATCTTGGGTTGTCCCCTCACTTTTGCTACTTACAGTTCCTCAGTCTGGGAATAACCTTTTTTGTCCTCATCATTAATTCCTTCAACTTTCATCATAACTTCCCCTGTCATGCTCCCTACGTAAAAGTCATATCACCCTTTTCCTATTTACCTTCTATGACGCATTTCTCATTTCTGTGATAACTGAATAGTGCCTTCAATGTAAAAGAATAAATTTTAGCTCTAGGACTAAACTTCAGATGTTCTCATGGCATTAGAATCCGGTATGTTTTGATATGTTTATGTTGTTCTTTTGATCTCTAAATATAATTATTTAATGAATATCTCTGTTACAACAGAAATTTGGGATTGTCACAATAAACTTCCCTAGGATTTCTCTTCCTAGCTGAAATAAATTAAAAAGACAAATCAGGAGTAAAACAAATAAGAAGAAGGAGACTGTCTTGCTAGAAATAGAATTATTTCACTGAGCCCTTTGTTAACTGTTATTCAACACTTTAAGAAAGAGAAACCACCAAAGCATAACACTGGAACAGTTATAAACATATAAATACAAGCATTAAAATAATTTGTGACCAACAGTGCTTGGTAAATCACAAAGTCAGTGAGTGCATATTTAACTCTTGGGCTGGCTAACTTAGAAACATGATTTCTTTGTGTTGACTAAAAATGTTCTACAGGGCCCCTTTTATGTCCTGTTCTCTATAGCTGTTTCTCTGTACTTCCCCTTGTAGGTACCCTTAGCCACAAATGATGTTTCCCTAACCCTCTTGATAAACATCCAGACTTCCAAAACAATGGTGGAAAATCCGTAAGATAAATTTCTCCCTCCTTTGAAAACCAGAATTATCCTTGACCAACTATTACCTAAATTGATGAATTTCCCCTGACATATACTATGACAGCCCTAAAACTAACTTTGTTCTACTTGACTAATTTAGGATCCTCCTTCAGGGCATTCTCTTGCCCATTATTTCAAGTAGAAAAAGATGCGAAGGAAGTACTAGTTAATGTTCTTTTACAAGTGAAATGTGAAGAGCATCTCTATACTCAATGGAAGTAGGGGTAGTTGCATACGAGACTCACATTCAAGTAACAAATTTATGGAGACTGGTACATAAAATCACGATTCATTATTTTTTTAACGTCAGAACATAACAATCAAATAGATGAGATTATGTGTGTTGGTGAAATGAGTATGTATTTTCTTCCAAAAGGAAGTTTTATATAGCCAAGATATAATCAGAAGGTTGATTTATTAATTTTCAATAAGATACAGCTAACACTAGGACCAGATGCTGTAAGTTTTGAGATTTTGCTAGAGATTTTTCCTTTGTAGGGAGGTAGAGATGCATGAAAAATCAGTTATTAATCATAAAGTTGTTTGGTGATCATTTAATCATAAAAAGAATGAGTGAGTGAGATGAATCAAAGTCTGATGTGTTCATAGGTTCTGGAATTCTCATAGTTCACTGGCGGAGGCTCCTGCCCCTTGGACACATTTGGCCAACTATTGCTTTAGAGTATTCTTTTGAGGTGCCTCTAAGTCTGCTTTTTCTTATTAAAATGTTCCTTCTTTAGAAATGTTAAACCATTTAATCAGTAATGGTCCCTTTGGTTTAAAAGCAATTCTAGTTCTTTAAGGTAACTGACTCATTATATGTCGATTACATAGTGTAACTCTCAGAAGGCAATCTTATTTCTTTATTTCCAGGTTCTTGGGGGAAACTGCACTTCAGCTCCCAAGAACAGACAACACTATATTTTTAGCAGCTATTGTGTAGTGGGACAAAAACCAGGTTAGGAGTCTAGAGAGTTGAGTTTTGGTCTAATCTTTGACACTTAACTAGTTTTTGACTTTGGGCTAGACATATAATTACCTTCATTTGGAAAATAAAGATCATAATACCTGTGCTGTCTACCTCAAAAGGTTATAAGTTAGCAACAATTTCATGTATTTATCCTTTATCCCCAACATTACATATTTATTGACCCCCTACTATATTATTCTAGGATCTCATCTAGCACTGAGATGAGCAAAATACAGATAAAAGTATTTGCCCATACAGAATTTAGAGGCTAAGTTGGTGATATGCAAGTGAGAAAAATAAAAAATGATAGGAGAGGGGAATAGAACATAGCAGGTGGGGATGAGGAGTTTGCAATTTAATGAATGGTGACAAAGAAAGACCCCTTGAGAAGTTTCCAGGGAAGAAGTGAAGAAAGTGAGAGCTGAACAAACCTGTTATCAAAGCTTATGAGGCAGACCATAGCTGAAACAAGGAAGATAAAGAGGACTTGGTAAGGGACAGGCTAAGAGAAGAGAGGTTAGAGATATGTTGGGCACTGATGCTAACGTGAGAGTAAACCAAATAAGGGCAAAGACAGGATTATCTAGGAGACTTGTTAAAAGGATTTTGCCATAATTCAGACGAATGATAGTCAAGCTGACTTGACCTTAGGAGTTGGCAAAGGAAATGAATGCAACCCAAAAATATTCTTAAAATACAAGAAACAGGTTTTCACTATGGGAAAATACTAGAGAAAAAAGTTGTTCAAGTTGATCAAAGATCTAGAGCCTAAATGGGTAGAAAAATTTGAAGAGAATGAGTTTTAAGCAGAAATTATACAAGTTCAGTTTGAAGCACATTAATTTTGAGATTTTGAGGGGACATTCACATGAATTACTAAATAGATCGTTTTGGAAGTTCATGGAAGTATAGACTTCAAATATAAACATGGTGATTAACAGCATATAAGGAAGGAAGGTAAAGCCATGAAAATTGATGAGATCCCCTAGGAAGTATTTTAAGATAGAAAATTAGGAAGTCTCAGGACCATGAGTTGGGACATTACAAAGCAGAGGGTTTGGCCAAGAAGGTGGAACCAGCAGATATATCACAAGGAATATCCAGGAAAGAGACAAAAAATGCAAGAATGGTTATCCTGGAAACCTCATGAACAAAGTGGATGCAGGACAAAGGAGTGATCATTCCTGTCAAATGTTGAGATGAAGACTCAGATCTAGCTATCATAGTCAATAATGTGAAAATCACAATAACTTATCATAACAGCAGTTTGAGTAGGATGATTAGGAAAAAAGACTAAATTTTAGAATGGGTTCAAGAAAAGAAATGGAAAGAAATTATAGGTGGAAAGATGGACACGGGGAAACAAGGGGAAAAATGACACAATATAGGTTCATTATATTTATTTTTACTTTTTTCTTGATTACAAATTAATATGAGGGTACAAATTTTTACATCACATAGTTCTTACTTCCAGTTGTAAAAGAGTCTCTCACTCAGGAGGCCATGTTATACAAACTTTATGCACCCCCTATATGTTGCTATTATTTTGGTTTGTGTTGGTGTCCGTTTTTCTTTCCATACCTTACTACGACTCCTTATTCCATTATGACCCAATTGAAATGGAAGTTTTCATGAAAGGGCTCACTAAATGTATCTAACCAAGCAACAACCCTGTGAAAGGGAGAATTTCAAAAATATCCCTGGAAGATTCACTTTCCCTAGTTATTCAGTTAGGTACTGTTGTAGAGGAACTTTTCAAATGAAATTACAATTACTTAGGTACTGACCTTAAAATAGGGAGAGTGCCCTGGCTTCTATAGCTGGGCCCAATCTAATAACAGGGACCATTTCTTTTCATTCCAAGTTAATTTGAGGGTACAAAGAAATAGGTTGCAATGTTTGCATTTGTTAGGTAAGATCCTTCTTATAATTATGTCTCTCCCTCAAAAGGTGTGCCATACACCCTAACATTGTGCCCATTAAGTGGGAGCACACCAGTCCACCTCTCTCCTACCTTCTCCCGCTTTCTAATTCCACCTGCCCCCGAATGGATTTGAGTTTTTTTCTTATGTGGGCATGTATTAGATCATGTACTGGCTTCACATTCATATCATTGGATACTTGCTTCTCTAATCTTGTGATACTTTACTAAAGAGAATGTTTTCCAACTTAATCCAGGTCAATACAAAAGATGTAATTATTATACATCTTTTTTAGTGGCTGAATAGTATCCCATAGTATACATTGAAGCTTGTTACCACAGCTTGTTAATCCATTCCTGGATTAGTGGGCATTTAGGCTGTTCCCACATTTTGATGATTGTAAATTGAGCTGCTCTAAACAATCTGGTGCAAATGTCTTTATGATAAAATTATTTTTTGTTCTTCTGAGTAGATGCCTAATAATAGCATCACAGGATCAGATGGGAGGCCTAATTTGAGTTTTTTGAGAATTCTCTACTTCCTTCCTTCCAAAAAGTTTATTAGTTTGCAGTTCAACCAGCAATGTAAAAGTGTTCCCTTCTCTCCACATCCATGTCAGCATCTGCAGCTTTGAGACTGTGATGTGTGCTATTCTCACTGGGGATAGGTGATAGCTCAGGGTAGGGTTGATTAGCATTTCTGTGCTGATTAGGGACAAGGAGCATTTTTTAATATGTTTGTTAGCCATTCATCTGTCTTCCTCAGAGAAGGTTCTATTCATGTCTCTTGCCAACTGGCAGATGGGATTTGTGTTGATTAATTTGAGGTCCTGTAGATTCTAGTTATCAACCCTTTGTCAGATTCATACCATGCAAATGTCTTTTCCCATTCTAAAGGTTGTCTTTTTGCTTTACTTGTTGTGTCCTTAGCTGTGCAGAAACTTTTCAGCTTAATTAAGTTTCATTTGTTTATTTTTGTTGTTGTTGCAATGCCACTCAGGTCATTGTTATAAAATCTTACCCAGTCCAACATCATCAAGAGTCTTTCATGATCAAGTCTTTCTCACACTTTCTTCTAAGATTTCTATCCTTTCATGTATGAGATTTAAATCATTTATCCATCTTCAATCAATTTTTGTAAGTGATGAAAGGTGTGGGTCCAGTTTCAGTCGTTTATATGTGGTTATCTGATTCTCCCAGCACCATTTGTTTAACAGAAATTCTTTTCTCCCACTGTATCCATTTGTTTGGTTTATTAGAGATCAGATGGCAATAAGAGACTGGTTTCATCTCTTGGTTTTCTATTCGGTTCCATATGTCTACATCTTTATTTTTGTGCCAATGTCATGCTGTATTGATCACTGTGGACTTGTAATGAAACCTGAAGTCTTTTTTTTTTTTTTTTTGGCAGTTTTGGCTGGGGCTGAGTTTGAACTAGCCACCTATGGTATATGGGGCGAGTGCCCTAGTCCTTTGAGCTATAGGCACCACCCTAAAACCTGAAGTTTTATAGAGTGATGCTTCTGGCTTTGTTATGATTACTAAGAAGAGTCTTGGCTATATGGGTTTTTAGGGGGTTGGGTAGAAAATGAAGAACTATTTTTTCCAATTCTTCAAAGTATGATATTGGTGATTTAATGGCAATTGCATTGAATCTATAGATTGCTTTGGGTAGAATAGACATTTTGATGATGCTGATTCTTCCCAGTTAAGAGCATGGTATGTTCTTAGATTTGTTAATGTCTTGTGCTGTTTCTTTTCTCAGGATTGCATAATTTACTTTTTTGAGATCCTTCACCTCCTTTGTAAGGAATATTCCTTGGTATTTTATTTTCTTTGAGGTCACTTTGAAGGGAATTGTGGCCTTGATTTGCTTCTGAACTTGGAGATTATTGGCATATAAAAGTGCTACTGATTTGTAGACATTGATTTTATAGCCCGAGACATTACTGTCTTTCTTAATCACTTCCAGAAGTTTTTTGGTTGAAGCTCTAGGGTTTTCTAAGTATAAGATCATATCATCAGCAAAGAACAAAAGCTTGACCTCCTCTGACCCCATTTGAATGCCCTCTATATCCTTCTCTTGCCTGATTGCATTGGTTAGAACTTCCAGCACTATGATGAATAGTAGTGGTGACAGTGGACATCCTTGTCTGGTTCTAGTTCTAACTGGAAAAGTCTTTAGTTTTATTCCATTCGGTATGACAGCAGCTGTGGCTTTGCCATAGATGGCTTCAATCAGTTTAAGCAATGTATCGCCTATGCCTATTTTCTTAAGTGTTCTTGTTAGAAGAGGATGCTGAATATTATCAAATGCTTTTTCTGCATCTATTAAGAGAATAAAATATAGTCTTTGTTTTTGCTTTTATTGATATCCTGAATTACATTTAGGATTTGCGTATGTTAAACAAACCTGTATCCCTTATATGTAGCCTATTTGATTACAATGTATATTTATTTTGATGTGTAGCTGTAATCTATTGCCTAAGTTTTATTGAATATTTTTGCATAGCTATTCATTAGTGAAATTTGTCTGTAGTTCTCCTTTTTAGTTGGGTCCTAATTTGTTTTGGAATCAAAGTGATGTTTGCTTCATTAATGTGTTGGGAAATGTTGCTTCCTTCTTAGTTGGGAATGAGGTTTCAGAATAGGTTCTACAGTTTAGGTACAATCTAATATTTGAAGTTTTGATAGAATTCTGGTATGAAGTCACCTGGTTCATTGCTTTTTTTGTTGGAAACTTTTTATTGCTGCTTTAATCTCAGTGCTTGATATTGGTCTTTTCAAGTAATCTATTTCTTCCTGGTTAAGTTGAGGCAGATCATGTGATTCAGGTTTTGGTCCATTTCCTCCACATTGTCAAATATCTGGGCATAGAGTTTCTTGTAGTAGTCAGAAGTAAGCTTTTGTATCTCTGAGGTATCAATCATTATTTCCCCATTTTAATTTCTGATGGAGGTTATTAAAGATTTTACTTTTATATTCCTAGTTAATTTGGCCAATGGCTTTTCACTTTTTTTTTTATTTTTTTTGTTTCAGTTTTTGGCTGGGGCTGTGTTTGAACCCACCACCTCTGGTATATGGGGTCAGTGCCCTACTCCTTTCAGCCACAAGTGCTGCCCATGGCTTATCACTTTTATTTACCCTTTTGAAAAACCAACTATTTGTTTCATTAATTTTCTGAATGATTCTTCCATATTCAATTTCTTTTATTGCTCATTTAATTTTGGTCATTTCTTTTCTTCTGCTAGGTTTGGGATAGGATTGCTCTTCCTTTTCCATTTATTTAAGATGATTCATTAGGTTGTTGATGTGTTCTCTTTCTGTTTTTCAGATGTAGGCATTTAAAGTGATAAAATTCCCTGTTGTGGCTGCTTTTGCAGTGTCACATAGATTTTGGTGGCTGGTGTCTTCACTGTTGTTATGTTCAAGAAAGTTAATGATTTTGTCCTTTATATCTTCCTTGACTCAACTGTCATTAAGCTTAATGTTGGTTAGTTTCCATGCCTTTGTGTAGTGATGAATATTTTTGTTAGCGTTGCTTTCCACCTTTATTGCCTTGTGATCTGAAAAGATACAAGGTGTAATTTCAATTCTTTGGATATCGTTAAGGTCTAATTTCTGTCCTAGGATGTGATCTATTTTGAAGAATATTCCATGGGATGATAAGAAGACATATATTCCTTAGCTTTTGGATGGTGTATTGTGTAGTCTATATATGAACATTAAGCATAGTTGTTCTGAAGTCACATTTAAGTCTCTTATATTTTTGTTTAGTTTTTGTTCAGAGGATCTGTCCAATTCTTTCAGAAGTATATTGAAGATTTCAGCTATTATGGTGTTATGGGATTTCATATTGTTCAGACCAATTAAGGTCTGTTTCATAAACCTGAGAGCATTTAAGTTGGGTGTGCAAATATTCACAATTGAAATGTCTTATTGTTGTATTGTTCCTTTGACCAATATGAAGTGATCATTTTTGTCTTTCTTAACTTTAGTTGTTTTAAATACACTTATATCCAAAAACAAGATTGTGACTCCTTCTTTCTTCTAATTTCCATTTGCCAAAAATATTGTTTTCCAACACTTCACACTAAGTCTTGTTTTGTCCTTTGAGGATACATGTTTCCTGGAGCTAGCATATAGATAGCTTATTCTTTTGTATCTAGTCACTCAACCTTCAGTGCTTCTTCAGTGGGGTATTCAACTCATTTACATTCATCGAGAGAACTGAAAAGTGCGATGAAGCTCTATTCATTTTATTTTGTGAAAGTCCATTGCTTTTATCCTTTGCATCATTGTGAAAGCTGTCCTTTAGTTTCTGGGTATTTACTTCGCTGGTGGGCCATTGTGATGGTCAGTGTGGAGAATAGGTCTAAGTACCTCCTATAGAGTTGGTCTTGTGGCAAATTTCCTCAATTTGCATCTCAGTAAAAAATTTGATTTCCCCATCAATTTTAAAACTTAGTTGAACAGGATATAGAATTCTGGGCTCTAAAATGTTTTGTTTACAAAGGTTAAAGGTAAATGACCATTGTCTTCTGACTTGAAAAATTTCAGCTGAGAAGTCTGCTGTGACCTTGCTGGATCTGCCCCTTAATAACAGGGACCCTTAAGAAAACAGAAACTTTTCTGTCAGGAGGAAGAAAGGGTAAAGGAGGAGATTAAGAGAGAGACTATGCTTGAAAAGGATTTGATCCTTGCTGCTGGCTTTACAGATGGGAGGGGGCTGTAAGACAAGGAATGTGGTAGGCAGCTTCTGGAAGGAGAATGAAGCTTAGCTAACAGCTACCTAGGAAAAGGGAATCTCTGTTATACAACTGTAAGGTATTAATGTAGCTAATGATCTGAATGAAATAAAAATCAGATTCATCCCTAGAACTTCCAGAAAGGTCAATGAACTCAGCTTTCAACCATGTGAATTCAGAGAAGAAAAGCAGGTGATTCTGAATTTCTGTAATGTGTACTGTAAAGTGATATTTACCTACCATTTTAAGCCACTACATTTGTGATAATTGGTTATACAGCAATAGAAAACTAGTAGAAAGACTATGTTCAAAATGCTGATTACTGGTGTCAAAAATAATCAATCTTATAAGAGCAAAAAGTGGGTTAATGGCTTTGGAACTGGGAAGTAAGCTGATATGCCATTCTATTATTAGTACAATTTGAGAAATCATAATCACAAATTAATGATAATCACAACACTCAGGAAGCTAAAATGTACATTTAACTCAAAACCACAACTTACATTTCTTGTAAAGTATATAATGCTTTGACTCACAAATATTTATAATGCCTCAAATATTTGATACATTCTAAATACATCAAATGCAAGCTTAACAATGAAAGAATATTATCATATTACTTGCTTTGTCATGTAAATATTCCTGAGTTATAAAGTCAGAAGTGGCTGATGTTGGTTAAAAATAATATGTAATGAACAGTTATGTTTTAGTAACACAGAATATGATGTATTTCATACTAAAATTAGCATAACAATAATGAAGTATGTTAATACATGACAGTCAAAACAATCAATAATTTAGGTAATTTCTGAGTATACCATCTTAGCCACTATATAGCAGCATAATTAACATTTAACCTACGTTAACAGGCAAATAATGTGGCTAACATTTTAACATAACAGACCAAATTGACTGTTAATTGATTGAAAAGATTATTACAGTAATGAATTGAAGAGTATACCAGAAATAATCACCATCAATTATTCTGGACAAGGTCTTGATAATTTATTCTAGGCATATATTTTCACCTTTTGATTTACAAAGTTATTTAATGTCATTACTCCATTAAAAAAGCTAATTTAAATACCTGATCAGAAGAAATGCATCATTATATAAGTGTGTACTCTACACACAAAACATGGAGATCAAAGTTCAAAGATAATTATTCCAGTTAACTGTTTAAAAACAGCAAATTGGGATTTATTTTGGAGGTATCAATTTAGTGAGTATGACATCAAGATTGTTTGCTTAAATACTAGATATCCTGTTTACCTCTGTAGTAGTCAGCCTCTACATTGTCTACTAATTGCCTTCATCCTCTGGTATTAGCATTCATGCAGTTCCCTTCCACAGGAAATAGGACTAAATTCTAGAACCAGTACAATAATGCACAACAAAGGTGTTTGTTTTCCAAGCTTGCCTTAAATGGTAACTGCTTTTTCTAACTGTTCTTAAATTGCTCCAAGAGGAGTTAGACAGCATATTGAGAATACACACAAGTAGTCCTGTATAGAAAATCAATTGAGAAGAACTAAGGCCTCCTGCCAACAACCAGCATCAACTTGTCAGTTCTGGGAGTCAAACACCTTGGATGCAAATTATTTACCCATCAAGCCAGTTTGGATAACTGTAGCCCTGATTGAAATTTTCACTCAAATATCCTAAGAGTTTTTATGAGATTTTTTTGAGGGGGGTTCCAAGCCAAAATACTAAAATTTTTCCCAATATAACCTATGAGAGATAATG
This sequence comes from Arctocebus calabarensis, assembly GCA_963573935.1. Lineage (NCBI taxonomy): Eukaryota > Metazoa > Chordata > Mammalia > Primates > Lorisidae > Arctocebus > Arctocebus calabarensis. The sequence continues at coordinate 11,393 of CAUYON010021771.1, read as the reverse complement.
CATATTTATTATTGTTTTAAGCCTCTGAACTTTGGGTAATGAGTCATGCTGCAACAAATAATGAAATTGAGCACCTCAAAAAAACAGTTCATTGTAATGCTTTTTATGTTAATGAGTAAGGAATAATACTCACCCCCATCCAAAAACCCAATATGTTAATGGAAAAAGAATTTTTAAAGACATTTTTTGTTTATTTCCTTTTTTTTTTCTTTAGAGACAGGGTCTTGCTATGTTTCCCGGGCTGGAGTGCAGTGGCTATTCCCAGGTGTGATCCCACTACTGATCAGCTTGGGAGTTTTTCATCTTCTCTGTTTCCCATTGGACCCATTAACCCCTTCTTAAGCAACCTGGTGGCCCCCGTTCCTGGGAGGTCACCATACTGCTGACTATCTTAGTGCAGACACCAGATCGGCATAACAAACTATATCCTAGAACTCCTGGACTCAAGTGATCCTCCTGTCTCAGCCTCCCAAGTAGCAGGGACTACAGGCATGAGCCATCACATCCGGCATTTCAAATGCATATGAAATTACAGAATATCCTATAGTAGATTTCTAAGTACCTATCTTTGCCTTTAACAACTATCTAATTTCTTACTGATCTACCTTTTTCCCATCTCACTTATTGGTCTTACTTATTTTTAAAATCCAGTTTCAGTCCATTGGGCTGCTATAACAAAAATAATATGTACTGGGTAGCTTATAAACATAAATAATTAAATTCTCACAATCCTGGGCCTGGGAATTCCAAGTGAAGGTGCTGGCAGATTTGATGGGCATTGGGGTCCATTGTCTGGTGCGTAGGTGGTGCCTCTTCACTGTGTCCTTACCTAGTGGGATGAGACTAGAGACCTTTCCTGGGCCTCTTTTGTAAGAGAACTAATGTAAGAGTTTTGTTCTCATGACGTGCCAAAGACTCTACATCCTAATACCATCAGATTGGGGGTTAGGATTTCAACATAAATAGTTGGAGGGACACAAACATTCAATTCACCACACCCGCCTTTTCTTATATACATATTGTATATATACAGTATTATACTTACTCTGTTACCCTTGGTAGAGTGTGTTGGCATCAAAGCTCACAACAACCTCAAACTTTTGGGCTTCCGAAATTCTCTTGCCTCAGCCCCCCCATGTAACTGGGACAAAAGGCACCCACCATAACACCTAGATAGTTTTCCTATTTTTAGTAAAGTGGGATTTCACACTTGTTCAGGCTGGATTTGAACTCAAGGAACTCAAGCAATTCACCTTCCTTGGCCTCCCAGAGTGCTATGATAACAGGTGTGAGTTATTGTGCCTGGCCCTTACATATATTTTAAATCAAGGTCCACATATTATATCATATTTTAAGAAAAATCTAATTTTGATACACAAAGGAAGCTGTTTCATTCACCCATATTTTTACATGCCTGAATCTTGCCATTCCAGTTTTAAATCAAACATTTCTTTCTCATTATTTTCTCAGGAGGACCTCTCTGACCACATAGGAGGCTCAAAATAGTCCATCTTGTTACATCAAGGTCATTGTTATATTATTCTTTGCATTTGCAGCCCTTGGTCACTTATTTACTTGATTGTGTATTAGTTATTTCTTTGCCCTAGAAAATCAACTCAGTAACAGAGAGCTTAGTATTGTTTACCTCTCTATGCAAACTCATATAACCTGCAAACACAAGATCTCCTAACAGAACCCCTAAGAACATTTCGCTCTTTTCTTTATGTTCAGTAGAAATGGTTTTCAGACTGTGGGGTAAAGCTCATATTCACCCCCGTATTCTCTGTGACTTGTCATTCCCTTAGCCTGCTGTTTACTCCCCTTCTTTCTTCAACTGTCAAATTCAATCTCATGATCAGATGTTATCACCAGTAAGAAGTCCCTAATTGACAAAGGATTGTGGGCACTGATTCATTTTTATTTCAAAATCAAATTACATTAAGCACTTAACATATTGCTCTGAAACTGTCCTTCTTTGCCAACTAGGGGTTCCTAAAGGGTATAATGTTGTCAGGTGAGATCATTTGCCTCTCAGTCTCCCCCCATCCTGCATATGGCTGGGCACATTATCAATTTTAAATATGAATAAGTGGCTTCATGAATAATTGATGGAATTAATGTTCAATCTCTTGCATATTTTTTTCAGATGATATAGAAGAGATCAGGACCAGAACATAGAACATCCTTTAACACTTGAAAAACATTTTGTAATTTACACCAGCTTTAATAGGAGACTATGATGGAGATTAAGAAACCACTCCACTTTATGGAGATGACACAGGTGGCTTAAGCCTTCAAAGAGCTCTTACAGCTTTATGTGAAGAGAAATGTGTAGTCGTCTCTATTGTTTATTTAACTCAATTTGTGTCAAAGTTAACGGCTCTGGACTTATCTGTGTTCTCCCATAATTCACACATTAAAGCCCTAATAGTCAAAGGGACTGTATCTGCAAAAAAGTATCTGTGAGAGATAATTAGGGTTAAATGAGGTCAAAAGGTTAGGGCCTTCACCCAATAGAACTATGGCCTTCCTGTAAGCCAGGAAGCCTTCTTCAGAACCTGGCAGTGCTGGTACCCTGATCCCTGAATCCCAGTCTCCAGAAACTGTGAGGAAATTCATACCCGATGCTTTACCAGCCTATCATGTTTTGTTATGGTAACCTGACACGACTAACTGGGCTCTGAAAGGCAGTCACTGTGTGAGAAACACAGCGAAGAGCCTGTGGACTACATCAAAGTATGTAGTCAAATAGTCCCCAACGCAAACAGGTTTAAACCAAGGAACACAATAATTACACCAGAAGAATGGGGTGTATTGGGAAGAGTCAACAAAAATGGTTCAACAAAAAGAGGCAAATGCAAAGCCAGAGAACAACATTCATCAAGAATGCAACACCATGAGCGCCAGCAAATGGAGAATCTGCTAGCGTAGAAGGCTCCCAGGGCCTCTCCAGGCGCAGGGACAAGACACACAGATGTAGTATTGCAGAAACAAGTTCAAGTAGACACACCCATTCATGTCCATATAAGTAACTGTGATGTTACAAAGAGATAATTCCCTCTGCAACTATTATAAACTATTTGATCTTTTAAAATCGACTCTTCCAATTCCAACCAGAACAGACAGTCTGCTTTTGTTTTGCAGTGACCTCACACTGTGCTTTCAATCCAGGTGTTGAGAGCACAGAGCTGACACATCCTACGCTTTCGAGACTTTAATGATGCCCAGAGCTTTCATTTTCTTTTACACAGTGACAATGGAAAACATGGTCTCCTTATGTACAACATAAAACCTAATAAAGTACCCAGCTGTTCTTTCCCTGGCGATTCCTGCTGCTTCTATCTGAGGTATAGTAATGTCAAATTTTCATGAGAGGGGTTAGAAAACATACTGTATAATTGTAGCATACCAGACTATCCACAGTGTGTCTGCCTTTCTCTTTGTGCCTGTCATTATATATCAAGTACACACACAGAAGCTTTATTTCCCAGTGGCCTAAACCTAGAAGATAATGCATATTCTTAATATCCAGCGATTTCTGCATTGCTTTCTCCTGCCATATTCCGAGAATATGCTTTCTTTGTTCTCTTTTTTTTTCTGTCTCCAAGTACAAAGGCATATGTTTCTGATAAATGCCAAGATGAAAAAATAGATATACTTATAATCATGATTAAGATGATTAAGATTTCTTAATCAAGGTATACATATAACCACTTATATTCCACATTGCTCCTGACCAATTCTGCAAAATCTATTTGATAAAGCATAGCCATATTTGTTTGTATTTTTTAGGTTAGATTTTATTGATGAATATGACACATTTCTAACATGGTCATATGCATTTCTGAAGAGTGAGTATCTGTACAATGTTAGGATTCTCCTAGGTGAAAAAGCACCTTGAGAATTATTTAAGTTTAGGAATTACTTTTCATTATATGATGTGTTGCTACCCCACCAGCCATAAAATGTCACTTCCCCAGGTCCCATGAGCCACTGGACTTGAATGAATGTGAGAAAGCTCAAAGAACAGCTGGCAGTAAAATAAATTAGACTTAATGGGTTGAATGTTGTGGATTTTAAACTGTATGAAAAATATAACTATGTAAAAGGCTATTTCAAGAAAATTTAAATCTATGGTCAAGATGTGCTCTTTCGTTGGGTCTGATCTGGTCATTTCAGGTATGGTGGATTCCCTGGTGATTGAAGAAAAGGTCAGATATAGAATGATTTTTACTTCTTTTCTTTTATATTCCTATCCTCAAAGGGGGCGGTTTGGGGGATTAACCTCTTACATGCTGATGCACAGGCAATGGGGTCAGCAAATTTATTCTGTTATGGACCAGAATGCAAACATCGTAGGATTTGAGGGCCACATGGTTTTAGTGTGAAAACATCCACACGTAATAAGCAAAGTGATGAGCATGTGTGCATGCCAATAAAACTTGATTTTTGGACACCAATATTTGGATTTTATATCATTTTCATGTCACCAAAATATTTTTCTTCTCGTTTTTCTTTTTATCAACCATTAAAAAACAGAAAGAGCAATTTCCCTCACACTTGACTGAATTTGGCCCAGAGACTATTGTTCTCTGATGCCAGCTCTATAAGTGACAATTACACAGAATCTCACGCTAAGTTTTTTTCTGCCTAGATATCTTTGGGTGCAGGATGATTGTTAGCTACTGATTGTCTATCCAACTGCCACCAGCTACTATAAGGAGTGCATTCTTATAGCTCGGTAAGTACTACAGTGCTGTGACTAGTAACCAGTCTGATATGACCTGGAACTTTCTGAGTAAGATCTGACAGAGCTGGTAGACACAAAAGCTCAACACTTAAGTGAATTTAAATGTATGATCCTGTGAATGAAACAACCCAAACTGAACTTTCTCATTACTTCATTTCCTATGCCAGCTGACAATAAACATATTTCTGTAATATGGCAATTTGTTTAAACTCTACTTTTTACCTTATTTTGACAAGTAACTCAACAGCGCAAGTTGGCAATGAATAAGGATTTTTTAAATATAATCAACAAATTAGAATCACTTACCTAATTGAGAAACAGAGGCAAGTTATTTGGAATCAGTCACAATTTCCAAATCCATATTAGAAGACATGAAAAAAAAAGAAAAGGAATAATTTATTAAGATTTGTTCTTCAAAAAGGTGACTTAACACAGTCCTACTACTAATTATGTTGCTAATAAAACACTAGCATTTGAAAACCCAAGTGCAGGCATTCTTTTATTATTCTTGTTACTATGTATGACAAAGAAATAATTTTAGAAATATCTAACAATATATTACCAGCAGCACTTGTATTATAGCTAATATGAACCAAGCAATCTTACCACTTATGATAGCAAAGAGGATAGGACAGTTTCCAAAATGACTTGAATGAAATCTTTATCTGAATATCAGAAGGCAAAGGGCCAAGGTGGAAATTATACAATGAGAAGGAAATTGAACAATTCAGATATGTTTATGGAAAGCTTGCAACTTGGGGCATCTCATTTGCTATCAAATAAAACTGTTATTCATGATGCGCGACAACAAAAAGTATCTGTCTGGTATAAAAATTTTGCCAGCAGGGCAAATTCATGAAAATAAACAGTTTTCACATAAATGCATTGAAGTGGAAAGAGAAAAAGGAAACCCTATAAAAGGTTTGCATGTTGTCTGCTAGCCTTTCCAATTCCTTTAACATACATTATGATGCCTAAAGCCAGTAATTCATGAGAAGGTCATCATTCCCTATAAATATATGTTTTAGTTCCACGAAAAGGCCATGGTAATAATGGTTTCCGCTTGCAGATATAAAAATGACACAGATATTAAAAGGCTACCTAAAGATGCAAGAAAACTGAAAAATGGCTTTTCTTACATTACAATGGATTACTTGATAATGCTGTACTGACCAAGATCATTTCTTGCCTCTGGAGGCACACTGACCTTGCCTATGGATGCAAGTTTCGCAATTTCCTGTTCAGCAGGTCAACACTGTTCCTAAGTTATATTTTTGAGAAGATTGAGGTTCACACACTTGAAAATGTGTTTCCACATGAGGAAGGCAGTGAAAAATACCTGGAGCTTCTATGCTCACCACATTTTTTTTTATTATCTCAAAATTTCAATGTCTCCTTGTTTGAAATTATCTGTATGTTCAAATTATCTGGATAATAAGACCAATGCTTGACTTCTCTTTGCTCTTACGTAACAGTCAACATTTACTGGGTTGTATGCAGATAATTTCTAACTGTGATTAATCTTGAATGTGGCCACTTTTAACCATATGAATCCTATTCATTTTGTTAGGTATTAAGCTTTTCCCTTGTCTTTTCCTCAAAAATAGAGAAAAGGTGTCTCCATGTTCTCAACTTCTCCAGAATAAACACATCACTAATAATTAAGTAGTTGAAAGGAAAATAATTTACATGAAATGTTCCTTGTCTGAAAGCACTTCTATTATTCTTTCTACTAGGATATTCTTATAAAATAGAAAATTAAAGAAGCATTTTTGGATGAAAACAGGGACTCATCTCTAAAGATGTTTATATTGTTAGATATGCAATTCCATAGCAAGCCAACTGCAGTGACACACAGGCTTTATTATTCTAGCATCACTTATAAGCAAAAAATGAAACCAATTATATAAACAGTTTACTCAACAAAAATACCAGCAGTTCAGAAAAAGAAATGGCATTTCTTTGCTAGTATTAAATACCTAATTCTAGTCTTTTTTGACCTATTCCTAAATACAATAGTCTATAAAAACAATTAAATATTTGTAATTGTAGATACAATTACAAATTGTATTTGTAACAAGGAAAAAATTGGTAATTACTTTCCAGTATGAAATTTTGAAGCATGTTCAAATCAATATTTTAATGTAATCTCTACATTGTATGTTTCTTTAAAATCTTATCTGCCTTTTCTTTTCTTTTCATTTTATAAAGTATCATAAATTATTTAAAACAGTCACCAAAAAACCAGTTTCTCATTCTTTTGTATCAACCATGTTTATGTGTTTTGCTTTCTGCTTTTTATCTTCGAAGTAATTTGTCAGAGAAACATGGGCTGGGTCTATCTAGTTTTCACGACGCTCATCTGTTCTTTTCCGACCACTCTGCCAAGGTCATGGTGATCCTGTCAGAAGAACAATCCGTAAACACCAGATGAGGGGTCTGACCGGAAGAAGGGAGGACCAGACGTTACCTTAAAACCAAAGGGCACTTTCTAAACAAACACTCCAAACAACGAGAAATAGAAAAGACCCGACGTGAAAACTTGGAAGTAAAATTCCATCTCCAAACGATTTTCCTTAATCCCCCTGATGAAAATAAAATATGAGCCTTATGTACTGAATGTTAAAAATAGATTTGTGGTACCCTTTTTCTAATGCTTTGGAACTGGAAAGAAACATGTTTTCTGCTGTACGCTAGCATATTATTACCGACCTAGTTGTTCGTTGGATGTATAAAAGTTTTATGAAATGTTTCAAGGATACTGAGATTAAACTTCAACCAATATTTACAGCTTTATTATTTAGTATAACAAGGTTGATTGTGTTGGTTTGTAGAGCCAAGTTTGAAGGTTTTTCTATGAAGGAAGCAGAAAATTGACTAATGAAAAGATTTGGGATAGAGTGTACATATGACATGCTTAAAAGACTTTAAAATTTCATACTGGAAAGTAATTACAAAATTTTTCCTTAGTTTTTTCAATGTGTTCCTAAAAGAAATGAATGTTCTACTAAGATTACTGAGTGCTCACATAATTTGAAACAATTAACTTTGTAGCATTCTTATTTAATGTTACATGGGCCTAACTTAAGCAGCTTATTTGGGCAGGATATGCATTTGTCAGTTATTTCTTAGGTTCAAATAGAGTAAAATAATAAGTAACAACATAGGAAACGTATAATTCTATCTCACAATGCATGTTTTGTAGTTGTTCCATTATCTTTTGGAAAATACTGTGAGCTCAAGTTCAGATAATATATTCAGCATAAAGATGAATTTTGAAAGATCAAACTGAAAATTTTTAAATTTGAATAACCTTTTGAAAATATAAACTTTCTGCTTTCCTTTTCGATCGTAATCATGAATAGAATTGGCTGCCTCATTCCTGGCTTAGTATTCTTGGGACTAATCTTGGAGAAGTGACATCATTTTCTTTGGAGGAAAGTTTTCTCCTTCCAAAGAAGATAGACAGGTACCTCTGAGTTTTGTGCCTATCCTTTGGAAGGAAAAGACCAAATGCTCGTGTTTCAAAGAAAAAAAGCCATTTGAAGACTCCCAAATTTATTTTTATGACAGTGTCTCTTGAGAAATTTTAGGTGAACTTCTAATAGCCAGAAATTGCTGATGTGCTTCCTGAAAGTGAACAACTAATTTCTTCATGACATAAAACTCTATACATTTCTAAGTTGTCACATAAGATATCAAATCACTATTTTTTTATGGTTAAATAATAGTTCATAAGTAGCACATTGCCTGGGTGAGGGCACACTTATAACCTTCATTGAATCTGTGCAAAAAACAAAGTGTGTAAACAAACCATGCGCATGCCCTAATATTCTAAAATTTAAAAAAAAATTCATTTACATTACCTGTCCCACACATAACCATGATGAAATGTCATCATTGGGAATTCTCCCTGTTGCTTTCCCTTATCTAGAATTTTTATTTCCACATTTGTTGAAGGCAGAAATTACTTCGTCCCCACGCCATGCCATGTTTAGCAAAACAAAAGTAGAACTTCTTTATTCCTTTTTTCGTCCCACACATTTTCCACAATCTTTGTTCTTGTCCTTGGTAAAAGGCATCACCACTTCACTTAGGATCACAAAATAGAGTCTATGTATTTCTTTCATTCTTTTTTCTGTCTTTTTTTTTTTTTTTTGCAAACAATACCCTTCACAGACTGCCTGCATTATGGCACTGGTATTATGCAACAGGCTCGTGGAGGGAAAGCAGAGATCCTGTTTTTGCTGCCAATTCTTGTAGAGGAATACCCACATTATTCTTTTATTGATATTTTCTTATGGAAATCCTTCACTGGTTCCCTCATGTAATGTTTCTAAAATTTCTATAAATCTATTCCATCCACACCACTACTATTAAAAGGATCATTCTTCATTTAAAAACAAAAGAAGAAAAAATAACTAGGAAGAGTAGAACAGAAGGAAGAAGAAGGGAAAAAAGGGAAGAAAGAAGAAATAAACTTCAGAAGGCCTGGAGAACAAGAGATAAAGAAAACAAGTATATAAACAAGTCCCTCTTCATCAGCTTTGCTCATGGGATAAATGTTATACACTTTTGCTTAAAGATTTCCTTTCCATGACTTAAAAATTAAAAAAAAAAAATTCCTTTCCCACTCTGCCTTCCGTAGAACTTCTAATCTCACCTCCATAATGCCATGGGCTGTACCTGAAAGACGAGCTCTCTGTTCACCTGCACAGCCTACTGGGACCCTTCCAAACCTTTGCATTTGTGAAGTAGAACTCTCTGGATGAGAATTGCTTTCTCTTCACCAGGTGTCTCTCTGCTCATTGACTGTCCCATCTCAAAAGCCATCACTATCAGGCCATTCTCGACTTCAAAAACTGAGTCCGGGGATCCACTGCGCTTTCTGTTTCCCTCTCTGTTAGCCGGCTATCGTACACCTTCACTTTGGGCTTACAGTACCTTCCAGATTCCCCAATGATGACAATTTCTACACTTTTAGTTTTTAAGATATTTTTCCCTTTACACTATGAAGGCATCATTAATGAAATATTTGTTAGCAGTATAGTGTGGCTCTGCCTGTCATTAGTGACTGCATTTTCATTGTACCATCAGCTCCTTACAGTAAGGATTGCCTCATCTAGCATACGGGTAGATTTAGTTGCAATGGAATAAATGATTGAAAATTACTTCCTTTGTTTCTTCGGTGCTTTATGTCTAATAATTACTCAGTAATGAGAATGCCTATAGTCGTATGTAGACTCAAGTAGGAGGCAGGTCAGCTATGGATGGGGTTGAGTGTGTAGGAAAGAACCCAATATGAATGAATAGAGGGGGAAAATATTCTGGTGTAAAACTAAATAACATCTTTTCTACATATAATTAAGTTGAAGAGCATAGGTATAGCTATAGATGAACATAACAGAGCTTTTTACTTCTGTCTTTACATTTTTTCAGGTATAAAACCTGATATACTGAGTCAAAATCATAAACTAAGTAAATATTAATAATATATGGACTCAGGCAACCTTGGAAGAGAACATTGAATTGTCCCTGTAAGTTTTAACTCCTTTGTCTGTGTGATCACTACCTTTGACGTTCACCTTTCTCACATACTGCCACAGACTTGAAAATGCCAAATGTAATGATAGAGACAACTGCACAAAATAGATATGCGTCTTGCTCATACTGCCCTACAGGGAATCCTTTTATGGGTTGTCAAGAGTTTTCAGAACCCCATGTCAATCTCAGTTGTAAGACCTCACCCTCGGGATCTTGGCAGCAGGCTGTTGTCTCACTAAGACACACACTATCAGAAAACAATTCCTAAAAAAGAGCTTGTGTCCAATTGTTTTCTATCACTTTTCCAAGCACTATCAAAGAGCTATTTATTGCCTCTTTTTCTGCCAGGAAGTCTGTTATACAGTAAACACTGTCCCAGAGCTTGAGAAGCGCCAGTGTTTGTTCAGGAATGAGGAAGAGAGGATCAGAGAGAAGCATATATGTGATGAATGAATGAAAACAAAGAATGATTCATCTTAACTTGGGCCAAAAAAAAAAAAAAATTGTTTTCTTCTTCTTGCCTGAAAAACCATCACAGACATTTAATGGATTGGAATGTATGACAAAAGAAAATTAGTGCCCAAAGCCAAGCAGAAGCAATCCAGGACAGGTGCACCAAAGATGTCATTGGGATGGGTTCCGCCTCACATGGGCATCAGAGCCCCAGGCAGAATCACACAATGGAAGAGTTTCTTGGGTCCTTTCTCACTTTCTCTTTGGCTTCTGTATTCTGGGGATTTCCCATTATCCTACTTGTCCCTTGGCTGCTCATAGCAAGTAAGTGCAGAATAATAAAATTCTGAAATGACCCCATCCTACTTACTAAGCAGAAGGCTCATTCCTCCATGGCGGCTGAGTTGATCCAGACGTTAGGAGAAAATTACTTGTAATTTTCGTTAAGAGCATTTACACTTAGGTCTAGATGTGGACGGCAGAATGGATGTTACATTCTGTATTTCTTTTTTTTTTTTTATAATTTTATTGAATCATAATTCTGTACATTGGTGCAATCATAGGGCACGATTCATATACATTCAGGAATGTTTTGATCGTACTGTTACAGATAGCCTTCATGGCATTTTCTTGATCACTATATAAA
>CAUYON010021769.1:0-37099 GCA_963573935.1 Arctocebus calabarensis | reverse complement strand
TTTGTTAGGTAAATTCCCAAATATTTCATCTTCTTTGGCCAGGGGATGTAATTATCAGAGTGTCTGTGTCCCTGCCCCAGAGCTGCACCTCGCCACCTCCCTTCCCTTGCCACGTAGACCCACATTCCTTCTGGTTGTGCTCCTCCTCCCAGAAGAACTTGCTTTAATATTTCTGGTAGTGCCATTTTATTGGTGATAAATTCTTTTTTACTTTTTATGCCTTTACAGACTTGACTTTTTAAAGTTCTTTTTTCTGGGTATGAGAATGTAGGCTGACAGCTTTTCCTTTCAGGGCTTTCTTTAAAAATGTCGCAACATTGCTGTCTTGTCTGTGTTATTTCCATAGAGAACCTGCCATCATAACTGTGCTGCTCTTTATGGGATTACTTTTTCCTCTGGCTGCTCTTAAGAGTTCTTTTCATTATTGGTTTTGAGCAGTTTCATTACCAAGTGTCTTGGTACTGTTTCCTTTATATTTCTTGTTTTTTATTATCTGGAGATTCTTGAATCTGTGGGTTTTAACAAATTAGGAAAAAAAAGTGATTATTTATGCCTTCTGTTTTTCTTCCTCCACCTCTTACTCCTTGGCCTCTTGCTCCTCCTCTCTCCTCCTCCTCTTCTCCTTCCTCCTATCCTTCTCCTTTCTCCTCCTTTTCTCTGTCCTCCCTTTCTCGCTCCTCCTTCCCCTCCTCCCTCTCCCTCTTTCCCTCCTCCCCTCCTCCTCTCCCTCTTCTTCTCCCCCCTCCTCCCCCCTCCTCTTCTCCCCCTTCCTTCTCTTACTGATCTTATTCTTTCAGGAACTTTAATTACTTGTATATTATTCTTTTTGCATTTGTTCTAGGGGCCACTGATGCTTGGATTGTTTTTAAGTTATCTTTTTTCTGTGTTTTATTTACAGTTTCTACTAGTATGTTTTCAAGTGCGTTACCCTTTTTTTCTGTGAAATCTTATGTGCTATTATTCCTATCCACTGCATTTTTTGACCTCACACGTTATACTTTTCATCTGTAAGAAATCTTGGCTTGTGTCTTTTAAAATCCTTCGTTGTCTCCACTTAGTATTTTGCACATGTGGAGCAGAGTAATAGCTGTTTTAAGATTATTTTCTAATTCTAAAACCTCTGTTATTACTAGGTCAGTTTCAATTGACTGCTTTTTAAAATTTTGATGTGACATATTTTACGTTCAATTTAATAACTGGTGACTTATTTGATGCAAGATATTTTGGTTTGACTTTTTTGTGTGCTGGGTTCTTCAGCTTTCTTAAAAATGCTCTTGAGACTTGCCTTGGGATGCCATTAATTTGCTTAGACACAGTTTGATGTGCTCATGTGCAGGGGTCCCCAACCTTTTTGGCTCCAGGGACCGGTTTCATGGAAGATGATTTTATTCATGGACCAGGGAAGGGGGATGGGACAGGAAGTGTGGCCCAGGCAGTGATGCCCAGTGGCTTGGCTCCTATCAGGCCACTCACTGGTACTGGTCTGCAGCCCAGGTTAGGGACTGCAGGTGTACAGGCCTGGAACAGTTATCACACTAAGACAGTGGCTTGCAACTGGGGTAACTTTTCTACCCAGGAGTCACTTGGCAATGGCTAAAGTATCAGCCATCTGCTGGAGATATTAGGGTGCTGGTAAATGCAGAAATAGTACAAACTTCTTACAGCAAATCGTTATTCAGACCAAGTGTCAGTGGTGCTGAGACTGAAAAGCACTGGTCTAGGCCTAATTGCTGTTGTTGACTTAGACAAGGCCTGTCCAAGTATTTTGGCCAGTCCCAGATAAATTCTGAGTGTTTCCTGTCTGGCTGGCAGGCATAGGCACTCCTCTCAGACTTGTGTGAGCACTTGGTGCTGGTTCCTCTGACGCACCCAGGTGGCCCCGTCCTCAGCCTCGCAGGTCCCCTGCAGGACATGCTCAGCAGCTCTCAGCTGCCTGCTCTGCTGGGCCTCTGGATTGCTCTGTGTGTGGGCCTGTCCCTGTGCATGGCCCTCTATGCACCTACCTGCCTCCCCCTGTGCGTGGCCCTCTGTGCACCTACCTGCCTCTCCCTGTGCGTGGGCCTCTGGCGCACTCTGTGCCGTGAACTCTCACTGCCTTCTCCTCTGCTCAGAGCTCTGGTGGTTTCTAGGACACTTGCCTGGAGACCTCAGGGAAGTGACCTGGATGAGTACAGGGCCCACTGGTTGGCTTCTCCCCTCAGGGCCCTTGCCCATCATGACTTGATGGCTCTTTCTTTACAATGTGTGTTTCATATGTTTGTCTATTTTTATTGTTCTTCTTCAGGTAGGAGGGTAAGTAGAGTCCCATTCCTGACAGGAAGTGGAAGCCTTCCCTCATGTTTATTTATGCTAAATCTTGCAAAGGCAGCTTGTCCTTGTCTGCTCCCCTGTGGTCCAGTAAGCTGTCAGCTTGCTCATATATACAACTTAAAAGAAAATTGTACCCTCACTGATGAGCTATGTCATCAACTGCATAGAAATTAGAATTCAAAGAGTTATGCTATTTTCAAAGTTAGACTTACAATGCTCTTGTTAGATTAATTCTTGTTTCTTAATCTTTAGAACCTGAGTATTTCATCTGGGTAGAATTTAATTTTTTACTAAGTAAAATGCAATGGAATGACTATTTTATCTTAAAAGTTTCCAGGCAAAATTATCAAAAACCTATACGATATTGTCTAATAAATCAGTGAACAATACATGATAAAATAGCGAATTCCCTTGGCCTCAGGACACCTCTCAAGTGGCTGAACAACACATTCTCTCCTGATGGCGCTGGGCTGCTGGTTTCTTAGAGACTCGGAGGGGCCACTTTACACTCTCATTCGTGAACCTGTAAAGTGTCATTCACGTCAAAGATCATCCCTCCTGTGTCCCACTTCCCACACACATTCTGGACAAACATTATCACTTGTCAGCTGTCCAGTTGCTCTGTCTAATCATCTATGGCGTGTGTGTGCAGGTGGGTGCAGCGGTGTGCAGGTGTGTGCCAGTCTCAGCCTAGAAAATCCCCAGAAATACCCTGAGACTTCAAACTACTCCTAGAATTTCACTGGGATATAGAAGTAGAGAGAAGTGTAGGGTCCCAACCCTGATATGGGGCTCAGTCACATCACCTGAGTCTTCCCTGGAGTCATATTTGTCGTTTGAAATTCAGCCTTTGTTTCTATCCTTTTGGAAAGATCTAGTCATAGCTTACTAATTACATAGCACTGAAAAGTCTATTAAATAGACATGGAAAGCCCCAGTAATGATGGTACAATCTTTCTTTCATATTGCGTTGGGCTTTAGAGACTCAAGCAAGAGCACGTTTCTCACACGTAAAGTCACATTTATTAACACGGAGTTGTTAGATATTTTAACATTAGAAACAGATCTACTTTATCAAAAGACTATATTAACTTGATTGAATTTAGATGTGGACATATTAAAAGATCCAATTTTCAGACTTTTAAGACTGACAACATGTTGTAAGCGTGTCCCCTTCAGCTTTCTTTGCTGCGTGGCTGTAACATCTGATTTTAACTCACTCCATATCCCCCTGTGCTTTTGTAGCTTGGAAGGCTCGAATTCAGTGATTACGGCTTTATCTGTGCTTTGGCTCTTTCTTGTTGTTTATTTAACTCAGGAAATTAATATGACTTTAATAAAACCACAGATGTTAATTATGTCTAATTGTTGGAGTACCCTCGCTTGGTATATTGCAGAGATGGAGACAAGATGTGATGCAGAGATGTGGAGAGTTTAATGGCACTTGTATGTATTTTAAGAAAATCTGAGCGAGGCTTCAGGCAGCAACGTTAAGGGAGAAGGCACCATATCTAATCTCATAAGAATTGAAGTGCTCTGTAGCCAGCACGCTCCAGAGGCTTCCTCCACCCCAAGGCAAGCTTCCCTTTGCCTGGACCCACTGCCTGGACCCCAATTAAACACTGGCGTCTCTTCCTTCCTCTCTTCCTTCCTGCTTTCCTCCCTTCCTTCTTCCCTCCCTGCACGAATGCTCTTCTAAGTCCAAAAACAAATTCCCAGCCAAAGAGGATCTCTCGGACACTCAGCAGACTGTCCTCTTGGCCTCTGCCGGCATCTGAACCCAAAGCTGCCATGAATGTCACCCTGGCTGAGCCCGAGCCCCAGGCCTGGGGCCAGTGGACGCCTGCATTTTTGTGTGGGTGGTTTCTTGGAGATGGAGCCCCCATTCTATGCAGGCTGGAAGGAGCCCTTAGCTGCACCCCCAGGGAGGAGACGTGTCAGAATGAAGGCGGGAGGCACACAAGCCTGGTGCTCCTGCTCCTCGCCAGACGGATAAGGCGCAGTTCCCGGTGGAGAGGAAAATGCCCAGCCTAAGCCGATCCCAGCATGGGAATATCCCGAAGGTCCCCAGCCCTTGGAGCCAACAACACGATTTGAGACTTCGTGATGTTGAATAATTAACTGATATTGAAAGTGACAGACACTGAGGGCCTGGTCTCCACCAGATACTAATTGTTGTGGTAGGAGCAAGGGTCGCTATCATAAAAACTGTCATCTTCTGCCTGTCCTTCTGTTGTACACAAGCTGGTTACATCCCAGGTCCCCACATGTTTCAAATCAAGCAAGGAACATAGATTTAATATTTAGCCCTAAATCTCATGTACATTTGGCAATGTTGCTGAGAGGCAGAGGAGTCTCAGCTCCCTCCTCAGGGTGGAAGTGGAGCTCATAGGAGAGGGATGTGGGTGGTGAAGCCCACCCTGCTGCTCACCTCTCCCCTCTGGGCCATACTGGGCTTCTGTCCAGCCTTCCCCTCGGTGCCAGAATTCCTTACACAGCATGGCAGGCTGCCGGGGGTGGCTCACCTCCCACAACGTTATACAGCCACTATTCTCTTTCTATTCTGTTCCATATGTCCATTTTGTGCTAATACCATGATGTTTTGATCACTGTAGACCTGTCATATAATCTGAAATGGGTAGTATGATGCCTCTGTCTTTATTTTTATCACTCGGAATTTCCTTGGCTCTACAGGTTTTTTCCTGTTTCCATTCAAAATAAAGAACTATTTTTTCCAGTTCTTCAAAGTATGATGCTGGTATTTTAATGGGAATTGTATTAAATGTATAGATTGCTTTAGGTAGTATAAACATTTTAACAATGTTGGTTATTTCCAGCCAAGAGCATTGTGTGTTCTTCCATTTGTTGATATCTTCTGCTGTTTCTTTTCTTAGGATTTCATAATTCTCTTTGTAGAGGTCCTTTACCTCTTTTGTTAGTTATATTCCTAGGTATTTCATTTCCTTTGAAGCTACTTTAAAGGGAATTGTGTCCTTGACTTGCTTCTCAACTTGGCTGTTATTGGCATATACAAAGTCTACTGATTTGTGGACATTGATTATACCCTGAGACTTTACTGTATTTCCTGATCACTTCCAGGAGTCTTGTGGTTAAGTCTCTGGGGGTTCTATAAGTATAGGATCATATTATCATCAAAGAGGGAGAGTTTGACTTCCTCTGCCCCATCTGGATCCCCTTTATTTACTTTTCTTGCCTGATTGCATTGTCTAGAACTTTCAACACTATGCTGAATAGTAGTGGTGATAGTGGACATCCTTGTCTGGTTCCAGTTCTAAGTGGAAAAGCTTTTAGTTTTACTCCATTCAGTATGATATTAGCTGTGGGTTGATCATAGATGGCTTCAATCAGTTAAAGAAATGTGCCACCATTGCCTATTTTCTTAAGTGTTCTTGTTAGAAAAGGATAATGAATTTTGTCAAATGATTTTTCTGCATCTATTGAGAGAATCATATGGTCTTTGTGTTTGCTTCTGTTGATATGGTGTATTACATTTATGGATTTACATGTGTTAAACCAACCTTGTATCCCTGCGTGAAGCCTACTTGGTGGTGATGCGTTATTTTTTTTAATGTGTAGCTGCAATGTATTTGCTAAGATCTTATGGAGCATTTTTGCATTGATATTCATTACGGAATTGGCCTGTAGATGCCCTTTTTAGTTGGGTCCTTTCCTGGTTTTGGTATGAGGATGATGTTTGATTCATAGAACATGTTGGGGGAAGGTTTCTTCCTTTCAATGTTTTGGAATAGCTTCTTCAGTATAGATACCAGCTCATCTTTGAAAGTTTGATAGAATTCTGGTAGGAAGCTGTGTGGTCCAGACCTTTTTTGTTGTTGTTGTTTGAAGCTTTTTTATTGTTTCTTCAATCTCGGTGCTTGATATTGGTCTGTTCAAGAGATCTATTTTGCCCTAATTAAGTCTAGGGAGAGTGTGTGATTACAGATATTGGTCCATTCCCCCCACCTCACCCCCCCAAAAAACTCTGGGCATAGAGTTTTTTGTATTAACCTATTCCTAGCTCATGCGCCAGACAAATATAAGTGTTTTTGTCTGCCTTCCAGAAGTGGGCATAAAATGGGCCTGTGTGTTGAGCTCACCCTCCTAAATGCCCTTACCCAGGAGGGAGGGCACAGGCTGCTAGACAGTCCTTTGTGCACAGAATCCCTGAGCACAGATTCCAGGACACTCTCAGATGCTCACTGTAACTCACATTCATATAGCTGATAAGGATCTTATAAGCATATTTAGCCCGAATGGTGGCCAATAAATGCTTACATAAATGTTTCAATAAATCTTTATATTGAAAATTGACAGTGGTTCCTACATAACTTCCCAAAGCCTTGGTACACAGCAGATGGCTCATCAGTAAAACATGTTTGTGAAGGTCATTGTTTTTGATGATGATTTTGTTTTGTTTTTAAATTTGGTCAAATTATATTAAGATACTTATTGAAAGAGCACCTTACATTTTAAAAGCCCTTAATTTATGTGGGAATGTCTTTTCACTTGGAATCCACTGCCCTATTTCCCTGCTTTTTATATACAATAAATCTCATGTCTTCCAGTTTTTTGTTGTTAATCTCATGCCTTGGCAGGTCTCCGCTTTGGCTCTTTTCCATTGCTGTTAGTGGAGAATGAATATTCATAAAATAATTCACTATTTTGAATATATTCCAGTATGAAGGAGGGGAGGAAGGATTTCTTCCTTTATTTTTCTACTTCAAAAATCCTCCAGTCTCTCCAGTGTTTGCAGCTATTCACTGCCCCATCCCTAAAGTTTTGATTTCTTTTAAAACATTCAGGATATGTCAAACTATATTGTTAATTTTTTGTGACATAATTAAAAAAGATATACTTTATGTAGATTGTGATTTCCCTTTGGCAATTGCTGTGGATTTACTTTTTGGTTTACCACCTCTATGTCAAGAAAACACCAATTCCATATTATGAAAATGTCTGGAATAGGATATGTTTTAATCAAAGTTTTTATTCTTTTCCTGCTTTCCTTTAGTACTCTGAGAAAACAGCAAAAGTTGAATAAACTTCTGAAAATAATGTTTACAATAAAGGTTCACGTGGACTTCGGGTCATGCTGCGGAGGGGTCTGCCCTGTCCTCTCTGGTCTGCTGGACTCTCCATGTCCCAGAATTGTGCTTTGCAGCATCTGTGTAGCAGCTGTGAGCCCCTGTGGATACAGCATGGTGACACCAGAGGTCCCTGGGGTGGCCTCTGTCCTCAGGCTGCAGGCAAGCGAGGCTCTTGGCTTCACAGGTTAGAACGTGCTGAGGCCTGTGGGGACCATTTTGCTTTTCTGCCCTGTCCTTGGTCCCTGCTCTCACCCCTGACAACATCAAGCTCTTTCACAAACACATCCTGTGGTCACAAACAGGACTGACTGGGTGGAAAACTGTGGCTGGACCAGTTCAAATCCATCACCCAGTGGGGAACTCAAACCACATGGTCTGGAGGCCCAGCGCCCCCAGAGCCCCCTGTGAGGACAGAGTTACAGACCACCCGTGCTAGCAGCGGGGCCGCGGCGTGGTTCCCCTTTCTCTGCATCCGGCTGACGTATGTATTCCTTTCCGCTGCTTTTCATTTTCTGCATCATGTTAAGCATCATTAAGAAATGGGCAAACTCTGTGTATCATTATAAATTGCATCATTCCGAAGCTATCCGTCAGCATTCTGGGGATGTTAAAGTACAAATGTGGCAACAAGCAACAATTCCAGTCCCTAATGTTTCTCTGTGTGTGTCTGTCCCAACCGTACCCAGAGCTCTCATTTGTAATTATCTAGTCTCCTTTCAGATCCAAGTAATTTATTATTTTATGCTTTGTAAAGCCTTGCTTAGATAACGTAGTGGAATTGTTTATATTAATAAACAGTTTTCAGAAAGGGAATGAAATCTATTGACTTGAATCTAACTTGAATTTGTTCAATTTATACTGTTCCTGCTTCTTTGGCTATTTTATTTCTGTTTTTCTGAAATGTCTTTTCAGTCAGAGAGTTTATAGTTTTCCTCAATTACAAGTCGAACTTCTGTAAGTCGACCACCCGAGGGACAGCAACCACCTGGTGAACAACGGAGGTGGCCGAGGGAAGGAGCGAGGCCCCCTGTGCTGACAGTCACGTGCACGGTGTCTGGTCTGAGAGGTTTAGGTCAACTTGAGGAGGTGGTCAGCTCTGGAGGGTCCCCTGAGCCCACATTCTATTAACTTCTAGGAGCGTCTCCATTTGCCATCTTCATTTTCTAGAATTGAGTTTACTTAAAATTAAGAAGGGAGAAAGGGAGTTTCTCTCTTCTGGAGGGATGTTAATTAGGGCCATTTCCTGTTTGTCAAGGGCACAGAGCTGGACTACATCTCCCAGCTCCGGGGGACGTCAGGGTGCCATGGGGACCAGGGTGTGGCCTGGTCAGGCAGGCCCCCCGTCAAGCTCCAGGGTACTGTGCCCGCCAGTTACAGAGGCAGCGGCTCCTGTGGAGGGTGCTGGTGACCTTAGAGGTGGTACTACCAGGGAGGAAAAGACCCCAGGTCCCTGGAGCTGGAGGGAAGGCCACCTCCCTGAGCACACCGCCCTGGGGGTTTCAGAGACAAGGCCTTCTCCTTTGTCCACAGAGCAGCATGTGTGGGGTCAGTGTCCTCGGGGGGCAGGGGTGCTGTGGAGCAAGGACGTGGGCTCTGCACTCTGCGGGCACCGTGAAGGGGCTTCCCTCAGCTGCCCCAGCACGGCACACAGCGCAGCCCGCCAGCCACCACGCTGCCGCTCCGCACCTGCCCGCCAGCCCTCACCGCCGGTCACTGACGCTGGCGTGCGGTCACCGTCCTCTCTCTGTTCTCTTGTCGCTGTGGGCCCATCCCTGTGCCCTGTTCACCTGAAGCCTTTCCTTCTCTTTTCTTGAAAGTCTGAGTGGAAGAAGCAGGTGCCAACGAACGAAACGTCGGAAGCTGCCGGTCTCTCTGTCCGTGCTGCACTGGACGATACAGACTGACAGCTGGAGACTCAGCGGAAAGATAGTCTGGCTGCCTCCAGGTAAAACTGTGAACCGGAGCCAGGTTCCTTCTCTCTAAAACTCCAGCGAGAGCTATAGGAAGGGCACCGAGCGTCCTCTTCATGACATGACGATTCCTTCCTTGTGGGAGCCGCTGCCCTGCTCCTGTCCCGGCCAGCCCCAGCTGGACTGCTGCAGAAGTCCTGAGGGTGGTGACTGAGGCAGGCTGCAGCCCAGGAGGATGGGGCCTCAGGGTGCGTTCACACAGGCACTCGGGAGAGGCAGGAAGCGAGACCAGGGAGCTGGGCACTCTGCACTGTGTGACCAGCTAGGAGTGGAGCCTCGCTCGGAGTCCAGGCAGGGCCGGACGAGGGTCTGAAAGACCTCAGTCCACACAGTGTGCTCAGACTTTCATCCGGAGGTGACACGTCTGCTTTCACGGGGACAGTGCATGGTGTCCCTGTGCCCGTGTGCAGACGAGTGTGTGCTTCTGGGTGGGGGCACGTGAGCACGTCCAGAGAGGTGTGGGGTGGCGGCTGATACAGAACACCCGGTCAGGACGCAGAGAGATCAGGAAGGAGAGAGATTATGAGCCGCCCGGCCAAGACCGCGAGGGGAGAAGCTTGTGGAGAGAGGGCGTCACAACAGCAGAAGCCTGGGCACTGCCCAGCAGCACCTGCCCCCGGCTGGGCCTCTAGCGCGCCAGGAGACTGGTCTGCAGGCACTGAGCACAAGAGCGAGAAAAGGAGCTTTAATGCATAGCGTTCATTTTAATTTATACTTCCAATTGCCTAACATGTGGGAGGGATAATAAAATTTAATATGTTCATTTTCAAGGAATCTATCGGTCATGGACGGGGCTGCCACTGAGCCAGCAGAACAGTTTGTAAAACAAGTATGAATATAAAAAGCAATCCAATGTGGGCTATTTTAAGAAAATCTGTTCGTCTTCTTCTTAATTGTGATTTCACATCTGTAAGATCACACATCTGCCCAGCTCCAGCTCTGGAGTCTTGTTGTTGCTGTAAACACTGGTTCCTTGCCTCGTTACTGGCAGGGGGACAGCACGTGCCTTCCGTGGAGGTGTCCAGCCCACAGCCTGTGGCCCACGTGCCATCAGGTAAGGCCTGTTTTGCTCACCTGTGGCGTTGGATGTCACAGAAAGCATGCGCGGGGTTCTGTTGCTGTGGTTTGTCAGTACTTGTTGCTGTTTGAGTATTTAAGGTGTGGCCCAAGGCCACGCCTCCTTTGATGTGCCGCACAGAGGAGAGGCTGGACACCCCTCGGGGCTTGTGCTGTTGCATAACCAGGCTTGAAAGGCAGGCGCCCCTTGGAAATTGGTCTCCTGAGAAGAATTATGTTCACGTCCAATAGGATGTTTCCTGTAACACTTCCACGGTATAAAAACATCACTAATATTAACGTTTTCTCCTTAAGTGCCTGAATTGGGGCTGCAGTGTGACCAGCTATGAGTGGGGCTTTGTTCAGAGTCCGAGAAGGGCCGGCCTGAGGTCTGGAAGGCCTCTCAGTCCACACGCTGCTCTCAGACCTTCCCTCCCGAGGTGTTTCCTAATTTCTCCTCATAGGAATTAACATCAGATCAAACTGCCCACACCGGGTGTCCCAAACCACATTCTTCTCTTCATATCTACATTTTGTAAAATATTCAGGCCAAGTCATCTTCAGGTACTACAGGAAAAATGGAAAACATCTCAACCGAAAGCTGCTGTGAGGGTCTGTCCTCCCTGTCCCGGTGGAAAGAGTGTCCCTTCCAAACGCACTCCGTCCTCGCTCCATCACGCGATTCCCAAACGCGCTCTGCCCGGCCCGGCTCTGTGTGAAGGGCAAGGCCGCTCTGCTCCAGGGTGTGTCTGAGACACCAGGCTCTGGGACCGTCCTCAG
Organism: Arctocebus calabarensis; assembly: GCA_963573935.1. Taxonomy (NCBI): domain Eukaryota; kingdom Metazoa; phylum Chordata; class Mammalia; order Primates; family Lorisidae; genus Arctocebus; species Arctocebus calabarensis. The sequence continues at coordinate 25,875 of CAUYON010021769.1, read as the reverse complement.
CTGCCTCTCCTGCTCTGTAGCATCCCCAGCCCACAGTTACCCACATCTTCCCATCCCCACCACGTCTACTGGGGCCATGCCCGATTCCAGAACAATCTCTCTGCTTAGTGCAATCCCGTCCATGGTACATTTCAGTAAGAAAGAGCAATTCACACATTCACAGGGATTGCTCCAGAGGACTCTGGGGAGTAAACCCCAGATGTAGCTTAGCGGTTGACATTTGTGAATGCAAACCTGATGACGTGACACAAATGTCCTCAAGCAGGCAGGGAGCCTTCTGGGTCTGCATGGGGGGTGTTAGCCATGCTGCTGGAAGTGGGGGGTCCCGGAAGGGAAGAGTGGTCCCCTGTGCTATGAGGGGGGTTGCATGCAAGCTGAGCCAGGTGGAATAAGTAAGGCTGCTTTGCAGAATTTGTAGGACCATATTTACAGAGACAGGAAATTGAGGAGTCTAGAACAGCTGACCCCATGTGGGGAGCCCACATGGCCTGCAAGAGGATAGAAGATTGGAGTAGAATGGAGTATACAGGGAAATAATAATTGAGGTTTGGGGTACGGTCCCCGGGGTACAGGCCAAGTGCTCAAACACTTGTCAACTCTTTGGATAAACAAAGCCTCTCGTCCTTAGCACTCAGTAGGGGGAGAATGCCTCCTCCTCCCCCCATATTCATGCTACCAGGTTATGATATAAGCAAAGTAAGTCCTAGTACTACCTTTGCAACTCACGCAGAGTCACTTTGTGGCACATGTACACGGATTCACTCACAGAACCAGCTCTGGCAGCTTAGGGGAAGTTCTCATCTGTGTCCTCAGGGTCTCCAACAACTAGCTCATGCAAAAGCTTGACCAAGTCATGGACCCACAGATGCTCTAATGACTGGACCAGAGAGAGAACAGGGTCCTGGCGAGGAGGAGAGACATGGGACCAGCTCAGCTCCAGGCCTGAGAGAGCCTTGGCAGGGACATGAGGTGATGAGGCTACCAAATTTGCCTATGAGACCTGTCATTAGGCGCAGGGAGTGAACAGGGGGGAGGCAGAAGTGAGTCTTGCCAGAGACCAAGGACGAGGCGTTGAATAATAGAGCACAAGTTGGTCATTTGTGAGAACAAGCAGGTACCTGTCCTCTGAGCAGGGAGGGGCCTGAAAGCCACAGAAAGAGAAGGGCCACAGGAGTGAGAGCCTGCGGGGACGGGGTGGCCGGACGCGGGCCCAGAGGGCAGGCGGCAGGCGGAGCCCACGGGTCTGTGGGCCAGGCAGGAAGCTGTAGGCAGCCTCCCTTCTCACCCCTCTAAACATGGCACACACATGCCATTTGTTTGAATGAGAAAGTATCACAACAAATTAGGATTTAAGTGGAACTGGGCACACTCAGGACGTGAGCTGCTGGCCATCTGTGGCCGTATTGCCCCGTACTTTGGGAATGGGGATTCTCTGATTGTCTTCTTAAATGGCACTGATTTCCTGGTACATTTTCTGCAGTAAAACCAGAAAGATAGTTTCCTCCGTAACTTTCTCATTTTAAATGTATTTATTTTTATTTCTGAACCTGGAACACATAGGATGTGGAACTGTTGCCGTTTGTAGTCTGTGTATGGATTTGTTCCCTAGCACAGCGATCTTGATAAATTCTATTTCTGGAGATTTCCATGAAAAGCAAAAGGAAAAAAAAAACCCAGCTATAAATCTATTTCTGACTCTCAGTGCTGCCTCACTGTGCTTCTAACTGGAGCCAGCACCCCCTGGATGAGGACATCTGCTCCCGGGCTGCCCCGCCTGGCACTGGGAGAATCCCCAGCACCTGCATTTAAAACTCTTTCTCCTTCCATTCCCCATGGGTTTTGGTGCCAAACTTATGCGACATATTCCTCCAGTCTGTCCCCCTGCACATGTCTTACAGCTTGCGTAGGGACAGCTCACAGTAACTTGATTATACAAGGAAGTGACTGAGAACATGAGAACTCCTTTAAATTACAGAGCGAAGCATCCCTGGGGCAGCCTCACTGTGTGAGACCCCCCACGTCGTCCCCGGCCATTCAAACCCCCCAGCCATCAGGGAACAGTGGGCCCGAGGAGGCAGGGGAGCGACCCTGACTGCAGTGAAATTTTTACATTGGTCAGTGCCATGAAAACACAAGGCCACATCTGACCTTTGGATGCCATCATGAGGCCTGTGGGCCAGCAGGGGAGGTGGGAAGCTGCAGCTCCGTGGGTGTCACCAGGCACCGACTCTGAGTCTGGCTCAGTGCCTTGCAGGTACCAGGTAGCGTCCACAAGGGTCTCGGGGTCATACCAGCCACATCCGTCCACAGCAGAGGTGGAAGGTGATGCCCACTCCAGGCACAGCCCTCAGTCGGCTTCCTGCTGGAATCTCTCCTGAACTTCCAGTGCTGGCGACTGTGTCACATGCTGCCACAAGGGCCACTTGTCAGAGGCTCCCTAGCCCAGAGCTGAGCTGCAGGTGAGGGAATCCGAAGTGCCTGGGGACAGATGAGTAAACCAGACTCGCCCTGGATCTGCTGGGAGAGTCTGAATAGAGTGGCCTGGGCAGAGTGGGGGTCCTGGGAACCCTAGAATCATCTTTTTAGAAAGTCACCTAGAGACTATATAATTCACCATTCTTAGAAATTGAAAGACTCTCTAGTTATAGAAATTATTTTTAATCAATAGTGAATCTCACAGGTGGGCCATCAAGTCTGTCTGCCAATTGTGCAGACGCCCCAGGGGCGAACACGGCCCTGTATTTAGATAAATGTGCACACACACCCACAGGCACAACTCAACATTTTAATCAACTTTTATTTTTGTTTATTTTACGTGAGAAGTGGGAGCCCTGCGTCCCGCTCCATATTCTCAGCGCGGGTGGAAGTTTTATGATAGGACCCAGCTCTGTGTGTTGGACCTGATTCAGTTTAGATCACAGACTCCCTCTATTTCAATTTCATTAATGCCTAGAGATGACATTACATATATTTTACCTTATGTGTTGTGGTGGCTGAAAAATTCCAGCCACAAAGATGTGGTTAGAGGATGACATTTTTTCCCCAGCTAAAACCAGGTGCCTGTATACGACCCAGGACGTTTCCACAGAGACTAAATGTGTTAGCTCCCATCAATAAACTTAGCAGTGGGGGGCACCAACACAAGACCCAGGTCACTAACAAAATAGTGAACGTGTGGGACAGACACGGTTTAATTAAAATGATCTGTGGTTGGCAATTATACTTCCAAAATAAATTAATAAGCGCTTTCCCAAGGCTAGAAATTGCAGCTCCAGTTTTGAGATAACTGGCCTTGGATAACCATATTCATTTGGGATGAACTAATCCTTTTTTGTAAAGGAAACTAAAAGAAATTATGGAGAATAGATTTATAAGTACCATGGGGACTTATAAATATACTTCCAAATGCACTAAATCACGCCTTCCAACCCGCACACCACCCCATAGACAGTGTAATATTCTACTGAAACCCTTCCTCACAGGAGAACTCGGTGGAAGAGACCAACTTTTTAAAAGATGACAGCAGTGATAAAAGTACCATAGTGTGGACGGTTCTGAGTCAGTGGAAAAGAGTTTGCTTTTATTTCCCTGGGGAGACCTAATTTAAATGAGATAATTTGAAAGAAAAAAATATAAAAATGAACTACCAGACTAGCAATGGTGAACGAGGCCTTTAGACACGTTAAAGATGAGAATCATGTTTTCTAACGGGATGGAAATTTGAAACTTACCAAATGAAAGCAGTGAAAATAATTGTAAGATCAGAAAATAGATCTAATGAAAACAGGCCAATTAAATTATGATGGCTGAGCTGAGAGGGGGAAAAATCAAACCAAGTTGGTTGTTTTAAGGAGTAGGTATGGTGATGAAAGAACATCAGAATAAAGGTGGAATGATGGGGGTGGCCATAGAAAAGACTTCACAAAATCACATGTCAGGGGCGGGGCTGCTCACCTGGCCTGCCACTTAGAGTCCCCGGGCCCAAGGCCCAGAAATCTGTTTTTGAAAATCCCTGCTGATGTCAGCTGATCCTCAGAATGGACTATCACGAATCATTCTGTTTCCTTTTAGTGTAGGAAAAGAGTTAAAGTGGCTAAAAGAAGAAAAAACACCATTCTGATTTCATGTTTAATTCAAAATCAAAAAATTCTGCACGTTGCCTCTGGGAGCTCCTTTCCAAACATCTCAGAGATTTGCTTTCCTGTCTTGCACGTGGACAGGACCAGGGCGCCTTTGAGGATTCGTGCGTAACGTGGAACAGAGGCTCGGTACCACTTAGTGAGGAAGGCGAGCCGGAACGATGCCTCGTGCAATCAGGAAGGCTGTGTGCTCTTATTTCCCTCTGGACCTGGGGTTGTGCTTTTATTGTTCTCTTTAGATAGTCCTCCACTCAGCGAGAAGAGCCTTCATTACACGGGGCAGATTTAATTTGGCAAATCCAGCCCTGTTAACCTTATCAGACAGAGCACTCGGGAAGCCCCTACTTGCGCATAATGGAGCGCTTGGCACTCAGCTCCCACGGGCAGAGTCTGGAACGGCCCTGTGTTTGGTGCGCTTCCCTGGCCTCCCGTCCTGTTTGGAAATCGCGTTCTGAAGAATTATGCAGTCGTCATTCTGGTCTTAATGCATAGCAGTTTCAATCGCTAACATTGCACAGGTGCTCTACGTCCACCTCTCGGGGTGAAAAGGGTGGGACGAGGGAACCCTGGCCGGGCACAGCGTTAGGGTGGATGGCCTGCCTCCTGGGGTGGGACCCAATTATAAGAGGGACTTTACCTAACAACTGCAAACATTGCAACCTAATCCTTTGTACTCTCCCTAAAAAAAAAGGTGGGAAGCCACGGGAGACCCGGGGAGCCTCCTACCCCTCCCGGCTGTGACGGGGTGAGTGACATGCGCAAAAGCGGCGGAGGCGGAGGAAGGGGACTCCCCTCGCCATTGACGGTTCGTGGAAGGGAAGCACGATGCGCTCTGAAGTTTATGAGCAAGTCACTTCCTACCAGTTTGCTGTTCTTCCCTGTGGGGCGAGGTAGCCGTTTGGACTCACGTCTCCGATTCCTGGTTTCCTCAACACTGAAATGGGAGTAGTGAGACCTACAGCAAAGGGTAGCTGTTGGAATGAACTGAGCCCAATGTACAACTCCTAGTGTGTGTCAGTTCTGCCATTTCTCAAAGCACAGGACATGCGAATGCACGAGAGGACTGCCCGTCGGGTTTGGCCACATGGCCAGTGTCTTACGGAGTGCGGAGAATTAAGCCTAGAGCCTGTTGGAGGCTGCTGCTCTGGACCTGTGCCTCCCCTCCCTGCCCTGACACTTGATGAAATCCTGAGAAAGAGAAAGAAAGGAATGTAAAATGTGTTGGAGAGAAGATGTTCAAGCTTCTAGAGAGAGCGTTCTTTTGCTGTCCAGTCCAAATCTTCCAAGAGTCGCCGGGAAGCAGCAGCAGGCCCAGCCGGCCTTCCTTGCTGGCGTTGCTGGAACCACCTGGGAACGCAGAGTCAGAGCTCCCCGGGAGCTGGGGGGGGGCACCTGAATTTCCCCTGCCGCCGCGCATCGCTGGGGTCACGGTGCCTCGGGACGGACCCTGTTCCTCCTCGGGAAGCTCTGTCTCTACCCCTGAGACCCCCCAGCCCTCCTCCAGCTTCCACCTGTTCTGGGAGATTTTTCTGCACTGAAATAAATGCTACTTATTACTTTTCTAAATTATCCTCTTGGGTCCCTGGAATTAGTATCAATTTGCTTGAATTTCGCAATCCTTTAATGTTCATTGATACAAGAGAACGAGATGGGGTTAAAATGTAAACAATCAAAATGAAAAGAGGGACGGCTGAGACCTCTCTTAAATTTATAAACTGAGCAGTTAACTCAGGTGCTCTTTGGAATTCAGGAAGACTCAGGACTCCTCCACCAGGCTCTTTGATGAACAGAGTTGGAAAAGAAAGTCCCTTTCCTGGAGGAACAAACCCCAGCCTCTCCCTGTGCTTTCTGCTTCCTTCTCTGAGCTGAGTGCCCGCTGCTCCCACCACCTGCCCAGGGATTTCCTTTATTCTTCCCCTCTTCCCTCTCTTCTTGTGCCAACAAGTCTGATAAGACACAGATGAGGAGCTATTTATTTATATCCCACGTAAAATTGCAATAAAGTACCCCTTTAAGAATCCTGTATTTCATATAAGAAAATATCTCTGAAAAAGTTTCTGCACCACCAAGAACACAGTAAGTATCACTAGCAGACAGCCCTCAGAATGGGAGAGAATATTTGCAGGTTATGCCTCCAACAAAGGCTTAATAACCAGAATACATAGAGAACTCCAACGTATTTGCACGAGGAGAACAAGAGATCCCATCTCAGGATGGGCAAAAGATCTGAAAAGAAACTTCTCTAAAGAAGACAGGCGCACGGCCTTCAGACACATGAAGAAATGCTCATTATCCTTAATCATCAGAGAAATGCAAATTAAAACTACCTTGAGATATTATCTAACTCCAGTAAGATAAGCCCACATGATGAAATCCCAAAACCAGAGATGTTGGCATGGATGTGAAGAAAAGGGAACACTTCTACATTGCTGGTGGGAATGCAAACCAATACATCCATTTTGGAAAGACGTTTGGAGAATACTCAGAGATCTAAAACTAGACTTGCCATTTGACCCTATAATTCCTTTACTGGGTATATACTCAGATGACCAAAGATCACATTACAACAAAGATATCTGTACCAGATTGTTCACTGCAGCCCAATTCATAATTGTTAAGTCATGGAAGAAGCCCAAGAGCCCATCGATCCACAAATGGATTAATAAACTGTGGTACATGTATACCATGGAATATTATGCAGCCTTAAAGAAAGATGGTGACTTTCCCTCTTTCATATTTACATGGATGGAGCTGGAACATATTCTCCTTAGCAAAGTATCTCTAGAATGGAAGAAAAAGTATCCAATGTATACACCCCTAATATGAAGCAAATTTACATCTTTCAAGCAAAGGCTACAACCCAATTATTGTACAAGAAGAAGGGGAAAGGGGAGAGGGAGGGAAGGGGAGGGAGAGGGTGGGGGGAGAGAGGATAAAGGATGAGATCACACTTGTGGTGCCTATTTGAAGGGTCAGGAGAAAACTTCTAAATACGGATCAAAAATATTTTCACATAGTAAATGAGAAAATCTCATGAATGTTATGTCAATCAAGTTGATAAAAATATCTCAGATTGTATGTGAAGCCCTCACACTGTACCCCATGATTGAATTATTGTACTCAGCTATGATTCAATTAAAAAAAAAAAAAAAAAAAGGTCATATACCTCAGCTGGGAAAAAAATAACTCAGGCAGATGTTCTACCATAACTTACAGAATTTGATGTGAGTTCTCAAAACTCAAGTAACTAAAATACAGCAGAGTAGAAGTCCAGAAGTTTTACTACACTTTAAGTTTTCTAACATCAAGAATCCAGCACTTGGCTCGGTGCCTGTGGCTCAACAGGCGATGGCACGAGCCACGTACACCAGAGCTGGCGGGTTCGAATCCAGCCCTGGCCCGCCAAACAACAATAATGGCTGCAACCAAAAAATGGCCAGGCATTGTGGTGGGCGCCTGTAGTCCCAGCTACTTGGGAGGCAGAGGCAGGAGAGTCGCTTGAGCCCAGGAATTGGAGGTTGCTGTGAGCTGTGATGCCACAGCACTCGACCCAGGGGGGACAGCTTGAGGTTCTGTCTAAAAAAAAAAGGAATCCAGCACTGAGTTTTTATGCAAGGGTTTTGTTTTTATTTTTTTTTCAAGTTTTTTTTTTTTTTTTAGTTGTACCAGTATTTATTTACTTTATTGTAATTTTCATAAATAGTGGTACCTTGGTATCCACAGGAAATTGGTTCCAGGACCCTCCTTCAGATTTTCCATATTGAGTGGGACATTTTCCTGTTAAGAGGTAACCACTTGTTGGAAATTACTGGATTCTCCCATTTGTAGGGCAATTGGGCTGTCAAAATTTACCTTCTCCTGCCTTCTGCAACTCCCAAACTGCTACTGACCTCACCTGCTCATATTCTAGAATTTGTGAAAATACCTTGACACCTTTATTTCTTTTATTTACACAAATTGAGGGGTTATGACTGCAACTTTATTAGAGGGATGTAGTAGGCAGTTGTAAGGACTGGGCTTACAGAGTAACTATCACCTAAATATTGTGCATTATATCCTTTAAGTGATTTTTCCCTCATCTCCCATCTCACCCTTCCAAGTCTCCAATGTCTAATTATTCCACTCTATATTCATGTATACATATTATTTAGCTCCAGCTTGTGACAACATGTAGTATTTCTTTCTGAGTTATTTCACATATGATGGTGGGCTCCAGTTCCATCCATGTTCCTGTAAAACACACGATTTCATCCTCGTTCATGGTTGAAAAGTACTCCTATGTATGTATGTATAAATACATACACACCAATTGTTCTGATCAATTCATCAGTTGATGGACACTTAGGCTGAATTCATCTCTTGGCTACTGTGAATAGTGCTATGATAAACATATAAGTGTAAGTTTTTTTGATATAATAATTTCCTTTCCTTTGGGTATATACCAATTAGTAGGATTGCAGGATAAAATAGTAGTTCTATTTTAACAAAAATCTCCATACTGTTTCCTTGTACTAATTTATATTCCCCAAAACAGCGTATAAGCATTTTCTTTCTATGTGTCCTTGCCAACATGTGGGGGGATGCTTTGTTTTGGGGGGGGATAAGGGGTTGGGGCTTTTTTGTTATTTTTTTAATAACCATTCTGACTATGTAAGATAGTATCTTACTACAGCTTTAATTTTCATTTCTCTGGTGATTAGTGATGTGTTTTTTCATATACTTGTTAGCCCTTTCTATGTCTTTTGAAAAATGTTTGTTGTTTAGCAGCACCTGTAGCTCAAAGAGTAGGGTGCCAGCCACATATAGCAGAGGTGGTGGGTTCAAACCTGGCCCCAGCCAAAAACTGCAAAAAAAAAAACCAGTTTAAGAACAGCTCTTCATCCTTGGGCGGCACCTATGGCTCAGTGGGTAGGTTGCTGGCCCCATATACCAAGAGTGGTGGGTTTGAACCCAGCCCCAGCCAAACTGCAACACCAACCAAAAAAAAAAACAACAAAACAAAATATAGCCGAGTGTTCTGACAGGTGCCTATAGTCCCAGCTACTTGGGAGGCTGAGGCAAGATTATCATCTAAGCCCAGGAAGGAGTTGTAGGTTGCTGTGAGCTGTGACACCAAGGCACTCTACCGAGGGCAACGGGGTGAGACTCTGTCTCTATTTTAAAGAAAGAAAGAAAAGAAAGGGAAGAAAGGGAAGGGAGGAAGGAAGGAAAGAAAGGAAGGAGGGAAGGAGGGAGAGAGGGAGGGAAGGTGTATTGTGTCCTTTGTTTTTTAATGGGATTATTTGAAGTTTTTGTTGGTGTTGAATTGAGTTCCTTGTAAATTCTGGGCATTAGTCCTTTGCAAAATGCATAATTCATGAATATTTTATCCCATTCTGTAGGTTGTCCATTTACTCTGTTGATTATATCCTTCCCTGTGCAGAAGCTTTTCAGTTTGATTAAGCACCATGCGCCAATTTTTGACACTGATGTCTTAGGAATCCTTTGCCTAGACCAATGAACTGAAAAGTTTTCCTTAGTCTATCTTCTAGAATTTTCATAGTTTCAGGTCTTATACATAAGGCTTTAATCATCTTGAGTTGCCTTTTATTCATGGTTGAGACAGATGAGTCCTGTTTCTTCTTCTGTAACCTATACATTCAATGCAATTCCTATGACAATACCAATATCATGTTCAATAAACCTTTTTTTAGAATCCTAAAATTCTTATGGAATCAAAAGAGTCTGAATAACCAAAGCAAATAAGCAAAAAGGATAAAGCTAAAGGTATCATGTTACTTGACTTCAAATTATACTCTAATGCTATAGTAAAAAAACAGCATAGCACTGGTGTAAAAATAGACACAAAGATGAGTAAAAAAGAAGAGAGAACACAGAAATGAAGCCACATACCTAAAGCCAAGTGATCTTCAATTAAGTCTTTATATAGTGATCAAGAAAATGCCATGAAGGCTATCTCTAACAGTATGATCAAAATATTTCTGATTGTATATGAAGCACATTCTGCCCTATGATTGCCCCAATGTACACAATTATGATTTAATAAAATTATTAAAAAAAAAAAAAAGTAATGGGAATAGCACAAAAAGGGAAAGCAAAAGTAAAAAAATAATAATAAGTCAACAAGAACATATACTGGGGAAAGGATGCCCTTTCAATAAATGGTGCTGGGAAAATTGAATTGCCATAGGCAGAAGAATAAAACTGGATGCCTGTCTCTCACCATATATAAAAATCAACTCAAGATGGATTAAAGTCTTACAAGTAAGACTTGAAATTATAAAAATTGTCTACGGCCATACCACCCTGAACGCGCCCGATCTCGTCTGAAATTATAAAAATTCTGGAAAACTTAGTGAAAAAATTCTGAAAAAACCTAGTGAAAACTTTTCAGGACATTAGTCTTGGCAAAGAATTCCTGACTAAGACCCGAAAAGCACAGGTAACAAATCCCCAAATTAACAGATGGTACTTAAACTGAAAAACTCCTGCCCAGCAAAAGAAATAATAGAGTAAATGGACAACCTGCAGAATGAAATTAATGTTTGCGAAATATGGATGACAAGGGTCTAATACTCAGAATATACAAGGAACTTAAACAATTCATCAAAAACAACCAAAAAGCAAATAATCCCACCAAGCATACTGGCTCACACCTGTAATCCTAGCACTTTGGGAAGCCAAGATAAGAGGATCACTCGAAGCCAGGAATTCAAGACTAGCCTGGACAACATTGTGAGATGCAATCTCTACAAAAATTTAAAATTTAACGGGGCAAGGTGACATGCGCCTAGAGCCCTAGCTACTCAAGAGGCTGAAGTGGGAAGATTACTTGAGCAAAGACTATGCCACTGCACCCTAGCCTTGGCAATAGAATAACATCCTGTCTCAAAAAAACAAAAATAAATAATCCCATTAAAATTGTGCATGGGACATGAACAGACATTTTTCAAAAGAAGACACAGGTGTGGCACCTGTGGCTCATCGACTAGGGCGCCAGCCCCATATACTGAAGGTGGCGGGTTCAAACCCGGCCTTGGCCGAACTGCAAAACAAAAATAACTGGGCATTGTAGCAGGTGCCTATTGTCCCAGCTACTCAGGAGGTTGAGGCAAGAGAATCGCCTAAGCCCAGGAGCTGGAGGTTGCTGTGAGCTGTGTGACACTATGGCACTCTACCGAGGGTGATAAAGTGAGACTGTCTCTACAAAAAAAAAAAAAAAAAAAAAAACAGAAGACAGACAAATGGCTAAAGGTATGTTTTAAAAAGCTCAATATCACTAATCAAGGAAATGCAAATTAAAACCACCATGCAGGGCGGCGCCTATTGCTCATGACCCCATATACTGAGGGTGGCGGGTTCAAACCTGGCCCCAGCCAAATGCAACAAAATAATAGCCAGGCATTCTGGCAAGCACCTGTAGTTCCAGCTACTCAGGAGGCTGAGGCAAGAGAATAGCTTAAACCCAGGAGTTGGAGGTGGCTATGAGCTGTGATGCCACAGTATTCTACCAAAGGTGATAAAGCAAGACTCTGTCTCTCAAAAAAAAAAAACCACCATGCAATATCATTTTACCTCCCTCAGAATGACTGGTTTTAATAACTCAAAAAATAACAGATATTGGTCCCTCCATAAGAGAATGATGATACCCTGTTGTAAGCGACATAAATTAACACATAAGGAAAACAATATGGTGATTTCTCAAAGAACTGGAAAAAAGAACTATCATTCAATTTAGCAATCCCAATACTGACTATATACCCAAAAAGAAGGAAATGAAATCATTATATCTTTTTCATATAATGATATAAGATACTACACTCAGATATTTATCACAACACTATTCACAATAGCAAAGATATGGAATCAACCTAAATATTCATCAATAGATGACTGGATTAAAAAGGTGATATACATACACAATGGATACTATTCAGCTATAAAAAGGAATAAAGTCATGTGTTTTGCAGCAGTTTGTCTAGAACTAGAGCCCATTAAATTAAAGAAGTCAGACACAAAAAGACAAACATCACATGGTCTCACCATAAGTTGGAGCTAATGATGTGCACACGTGGTGTAAAGTGTGGAACAGTGAGGGCATTAGTGGGAGTGAGTGTAAAGTGAGAAATTACTGAATAGATACAATGTGTGTTATTTGGGTGATGGATACCTAAAAGCCCCAACTTTACCACTCTGTAATCTATGCATGTTTACAAATTGCATTTGTACTCCAAAAAGTACGATGATGCCACTAGGAACCAAGATTTTTAGCTTAAGAAAAGAAACACCAATATAATATAATGGATATTTCTTATAATATAAAAAATATTAGTATGAACAGTTGACATATTTTTCAACTTTTTTTTTTTTTTTGAGACAGAGCCTCAAGCTGTCACCCTGGGTAGAGTGCTGTGGCATCACAGCTCACAGCAACCTCCAACTCCTGGGCTCTAGCGAGTCTCCTGCCTCCGCCTCCCAAGTAGCTGGGACTACAGGAGCCTGCAACAACGCCCGACCGTTTTTTTTTTTTTTTTGGTTGCAGCTGTCTTTATTGTTTGGTGGGCCCAGGTTGGATTAGAACCTGCAGGCTCAGGGGTACGTGGCTGGCGCCTTAGCCCATTGAGCCACAGGCACCGAGCCGACATATTTCTCAAACGTATTGTTTCTTAACTATATCCATTGAAAAGGTCTAGAAACAATTATCAACCCTATAGCAAACATTATCTTTATCATATTATAAACCATAAATACTACTTCCCACTAGAAGAACCAGAGTTCCTTGGGAAAATGAATGATTCCAGATCTAGAGCAAAAAATGTACAACACAAGTCTGAAACAACATATCAGGAAGCAAGAAAGCAGAGACTACTAGAATTAAGACAAAAAGGACCCAGGAGGCAACTTATAGAGGCTTCTGAAAAAGAAGAGTATCCACAATGGATTTAAACACATGAAAATCTTAAAATTCATGAGCTCATAAAAGCATCAAAACAATCAGTCATTAGAGACTGCTAAAGAACCAATTCATTGCTCTGAATACTAGCAAGAGAATGAATAAAGCATTTATCCTGCCTTTGTTTATATAACCTGTATCTTGGTATATCCAAGTAGTTGACAAATAAGATTTCTTTCCTACAAAGGAATTGCAATTAGTGAACACAGGTAAAAAGATAGAATACAATAAATAATAACCTTAATAAAATACCAATAAATAACCAACATAAAAATAACCATAAAAGTAACCCAGAAAAAAATCAATTATCACTGAGGGCTGATGAAAGCATTAAGTGAGAATCTGAGAGGGAAATGTATAATAATCATTAGATTGCACTAAAACTGCCTGAAGCCACTGCTTATTTGTAACATCAGAAAAGGAGATAATTGCTACGTGTCTTTTGATAATAAAGAACACATATCACCAATGAAGCATCTTTACCCTCCTGCTCATAAAAGTTTCAAATTTAAATCTGATCAAACTTACAAGTATACAAGAAACATGGGAGTCCCATGTTAAGGCTACAGTCCCCTGTTCTTTTTAATGTTTGCTGTATTAGACACACACACACACACACAGGTAACTGAGACTGCTGCCCTATTACGCTCACAACAGCCGTTCCAATTTTCACTTCATCCTCACTATTAGACATTTTCAGTATTTTTTTTTTTTTGCAAATTCAAATATGTGTTCACAAGGACTATCCAGCATATCTAAACTTTTTATAGTAAGAGAGTTTTTTACAGGAAATCTACTCAGAGATACTGTCAGAAACAGAAATATTTTTTAGGTTCTGTCCTTGTCCTCCTCAGATTTTCTAAATTCCAAGCAGAGTCATATTTTACTAGCTACCCTGATGTCAGAAGGCAAAGAAAATTTTCCAACTGGCATGATTTCTGAGCCCATATTTAGAACAGAGCCACAACTTTCAACAACCTCAAAATAACTTACTGTGAATATTTTCTCCCATTCTGAGGGCTGTCTGCCTGCTACACTTACAGTGTTCTTAGCAGTAGACCACCATTTTTATTTCCTAGGTATATATTGGGTACAGTGTGATTTTTTAAAATCCTGCATAAAAAACTTTTCAACCATAAGCTATAACTCCTATTCTAAGGTGAGTGTTTTTGAAAGAAAAGGTCAGACTTTAAGGATATTCCTGTCCAAATTGTTAGCTGTTAAAATTACACACTGATTAAATACAAAAAAAAAAAGCTGAGTGACATGTTGAAAAATCAACTATCTGGGCAAGTCAAGAATTCTTCCTGCACTTCAGTTTCCACATTTGCAAGATGCTATAATACATGGGGTACTTGTGACAATAACATAATGCCTGTAGTAATGCTTTGGAAACCCAGCCATTGGCATCTATTATACGTCCTTTTTCACGTTCTGTATGCAATCCTCCTTATTGGTTGTACGCTTCTTCCCATCTATGAGGCCTCGCTGGGTTTCTCATCTCTTCATTGTCACACATGTGCAGGAAACGCAGGTTTGAGCATTTGTACCTCAGTATCCTTGAAGGCCTTTAAAAAGCTGCTTCCAATTGAAAGTCATCTTTTAAATGTCCATTGAAGAGAATTTACACCATATTTACGGCCTGCACATAATCATTACCTTCCAATAAAAATGACTCATTAAATAAAAAGCAATTTTCACCCATGAGCTCTTAGAATATATTTGCTTACTTACAGAAATCCAATAGCCTCTTGCTCAATATTTTCTGCATTTCTCCGTACAATTATTTGGGGCTCATATGTCTATTCAAGACTTGCCAAATCAGAGCAATTTAGAAACACTAAGAAGACAGAAAACAATAACAACAAATACCCGAGCAAACAAAACCACACTCACTATCCAAAATGAGAAATTCTAGTATCCATTTGAGAGGGACAGTGGCCTTCTGACCATTATTCAGCTTCTGGTCAGAAGCCAAAACACAGCAGGGCTGCTGCTTCCAACGTCTTTATTAAGAATCCCATGAGCCAACTGGGAAATATCCCCCTGTAACACAGAGATATCTGTTAGAGGGTGACAGGCCATCTACCCAAAGCTGGCTACCAAGCCCTGCATGTTAAACGAGCCCCAGAGGTCCGCAGAACGATTAACTATTTGACGGAGCAGCTACAGCACATTTGTCCCTGTGCCCACCCGGTTGCTTTCCCACTTCATCTCGCTCTGCCTGAAACCAGAACTGATGGGAGACAAAGCAAATGATTGAATTTCACTAAAGGGGTCTAAACTCAACCTTGTAGCTGAGAAACTGCTTTGGTTTCCGCAGGACAAAAGAATGCAGGAGGCTCTCTTTTCCCATCCACCCCCAGCCAAGTGGCCTTGGCTGGTCAATTCCAGGGGAGAATTTGTAATATCCCAGTGCTCAGCCAGGAAAGACGGAGCGTGGAAGGCCACTCTTTGTTTAACAGGCATTGCCTGGAGCCCCAGAGGAACGGTTTATATTTGTTTGTGATCTTTGTAGTACACTAATATTTTATAACAGTGCTACAGTGTCTCAATTTAATGTCTGGTGTTTTAATGCTGGGCTTATTTATCTTACCAAAACAACGTAATAATTGCAAAGTAGAAAAACACTTTGGGAAAAGAAATGTTTGCATATGTTAATGACTTAATTTAAAGAGTTCTGTGAGCAAAAGCTGAAGACACATGATAAAAAATATGCTTTCATCTTTGTTTCAAACATTAGATGTGATTTTTTTAGGTCAGTAAACAAGAAAATATAAAATACTAAGTTGTAAAATACCACAAAGGATAGTCACCAAAAACCTTACAATGTAAGTGTAAGGTACACATAGTCAACTCTGCCACTGGCATTCGAGGAAAAGGTGATAATTATTAACAGCCACACGTCAGGAACTCAGCATCTCAGTAATAAAAACAGCTAATGACAACCTAAGACACCAAATTCATCTTCTAAACTATCAAGACAATCTTGAGCAAAATAGCACCCAGGCGTTCAAGTCCTGGGTTCAAGGCTCAACTTGCACTTAGTACCACTGACTAGCCCTAGGGCCCTAGGACTTAATAAGTCATACCTGCCTGACATGTCAACACTGGGTCCTGGGTTTAATGGGCTCCAAAGAATCCTTAAATATTTTTCTTTAAAATGCAATTTCATTATAATTTTATCAGGAAAATAATAAATTACTCTAATTGTTTGAAAATTCATAATTTAGGTATGATGCATGTGTATGTGTGTTTACTAAATCGGTCAACACACTTGGACTTCCTGCATGCAGGCTTTGTTTTCCCAACCAGAATGGAAGTCCTCTGGCCGCAGGACCGAGCTCCATGCCCACTGACTCAGATAACACACTTGACACATTAGCTGTTCAGTCCAATATGCTTACAGACAACACATGTCTCAACAGTGAACGTGCAATTGCTATCAAACAGTATTCAGAAAAATTCCTCCATATGGAAGATGGGATATATGTATACAATTAAGAGTAGGGGGTGGAACAGTGGAAACACCTGTCCTCGTATGGTACAGACATGGTCGAGTTAAGGGAAAAGTGAGGGAGGGTCTGTTCATGCCCAGACACAATTTACTGGAAAATACTTTGAAACAGGATACCTGTAGCATATTAAATGCATATTAAAAAATATGCATTTCCAATTATGTCTTTCAAATTATATTCTTCTACAATTCACAGTATTTTTTTTTTTTAATTACAAAGAGTACTGATCAGAGTTTGTGGCAATCAACCAAACTCGTGTCCCATCTTTTTTGCCTTCCTGAAAAAATTAAACAGTTTACAAATTTTTTCAGGATTTTATCCAGAGGCCTGGATGAGTTGAAAAACATGAATCAACTCATAGTGTGTGTAGCAGACAGTGTTAAGTGCCAGTGATGGTGTTAAAGAAGGGGGAGGAGGAGCAGAAAATGGACATTAATGATTAGTATTAAATTGTGACTAGGAAGGAATATGGGCAAATAAGCCCAAGAAAAGAAACTCTCAAACTCCTCTGGCTTCCAGCTCATGAGGTCCTGCGGGCACAGTTGACTTTAGATGCTCACAGTGAAGGAGGGGCATTAATAAAAGATGTTTTGCCACATCAATCAAAGAATACAAAGCGCCACTACTTTTCCCCTGTAGTTCTCAGCAGTCTATGGTCCACAGAAATAGGGATCACAACACCTTGAAAACCAGAACACTTGGGAATGTGTTATTTTGTGTAACTGAGTACCGGCCAGGTAGGCATCATGATTTGTGGAGTTTTGTTTTGTTTAGGTTTTTTTTTTTTTGGAGGGGGAGGAGGGATAAAATAATCCTTCTAAAGTGCGTTGCAAGTTTCTACCCAAACTCAGTTTGTGCACCAAGATCTGCTCAGCACAGCCTTCTCCATAGCTGCCCTAACTCAGGGTCCCCCCACTTCCTGACAACTCCCCACTGCTGCAACCGAGTAAGGGTACTCACTGATAAAGAGAAAGTGATGCGTGAACACTGAACACGGACCAGACGGTACTCATGAAAGTACTGGCTTGGCTACCTGCTGACTAGGCACCCCCAACAAAACCCAGGGGTTCAGTGACTTAATGTCCTCTGTCTGTGGTCCCGACACCTGGGCTGCAGCCATTACTGGTCCGTGGCCTAGGACCGGTCTGATGCCTACTAGGAACCATCATGCCTGAGCTGCACTTTCTGTCCATCTCCCCCACCCCCCACCAATGTCGGTGCTATCTCCCCCCATCAGTCTCTGGTGCCAAGAAGGTTGGGGTCCACTGTCCTACTTATACATCTGGCTGATGAGAGGCCAGAAATGGGAAGATGCCAGAAGAGAAATTCCTCACCCTTCCTTCCAACCAGGCTGCATGGTTCAAGATGCTATGGTTCTCAGTGCCCTTCCAGGAGACGTGCAGGTCGACTGAACAATGACATGGGCATCGTGAGGGGCTGCGACCAACTTGACTACACACCAATTTTTATTTGGTGTCCCTTGCATAGGCCTGGTGTAGAGGATGCCAAGAATCAGACCACCTCTGAGCAAGATGATTTGCAGCCACGGGGCGGGCCCTTGGGCAATTGGTCTGCAGGTGCTCCTTGGGGAGTAAGAGCCCGATCCCATGGCGATCCTTGGGCCCATAGTCCTTGTCTAATACTCCCCTCACCTGTCTTGTGCTATCTCAATAAAAGGCTACTGCAGAGGTTGCTTTGGGCTACCCTGCAATCAAGGTTAGCCCGCCTCCTGCAAGCTTGTACCTCTAATCCCTGTCACGCCTGCTTCCTTTCTGTGGCAATCGAGACCAGGGACATAGGGGTTGCGACAGCATGGCTTTCCTGTTTCCTCACTCCTGCTCCCCTGGAATTACGTAATAAAATGTTCTGTAGCTTTCTCTTCTGGCTCTGTTATCTAGGAAACCAGGGCCACAGCAGGAATTCCGACTCATTACAATGATCAGCCACTACACTGTGGGGTAATGAAGTGATGAGCTCCCTTGGGGCGTCAGCCCTTAAGGAGACACTTGGGGCTATTTATTCAGAAAGTATCTGGATTGACTTGCTTAGTATCTGGATTGTCTTGCCTGGGGCCGACCTACCTCCTTCAAACCCTAGCTCCACCACAAACTATGAAACCCAGGACAAGAAATTTAAAATCAATCTTTTACTTCCTCATCTCTAAGATATGGATTATAAGAGTACTTATCTCATACCATCCTTATGAAAAGTGATTCGATGTATATTTAATACCTGGCACATGATAAACACACAAACGGTGGGTGTTGGTTATTTCTCTTGATGACTGAATAACAGGCTAATTTCTCATTGTTATAAGCATGCCTATCTAAGCAAATATCTCTGCCTTGCAATTTCTAAAATACTACAGGTTTATATGTCAGAAAGTCAATCTTATTAAAACTATGTACAAAATAAAAGGAGGTAGGGTCTGGATAAGAATATAAGGGTTTATGTATATTGGTGCAATTCCTTTGCAAAGTCCATTTAGAAGGGCCTCAATAGTGATTTTTGCTTGTATTCCAGTTCTTAACATATCCTACCAAATTGTGAAGTTCTAAATTAGCTGAAGTGGAATTATTTATATGATTCGCTATCAATTCCATAGAGAAAAACTATTGTTAGCCGCCCAATGTAAAAATGGCTTCAAAAAACCCTCCTCCTGGCAACTGCACGGAGATGTCCAGCACTGTTAGGACTGGAACTCAACATCACCCTGTGAACACACCCTGTGGCAGCCAGCACATCATCACCAGTGATGGACGACAAACTGGGCTCAGAATGTACAGAACCAGGAGCTAACCTGTGGGAAATGACTAAATCATTAGATGTGTAGACTTGTAATTGGAAGATCTGGTTCCTGCCTACACAGTCAAAATGAAAGCTACCTCCTGAATGACACAGCCTCCAAATTATAAAGGCACTATGATTCTTTTCTCTGATTTATTAAATTCACAAAAATAGAACTATAACTAGAATTGTGTTGTTGTTGTTGTTATTTATAGAACACGGACCTCTAGCAAGAATATCTGTAATAGCTGATAAGACAGAAACTTGATAGAAGGTTTTCCAAATTTGACATGGATGATGAAAACTTCACCTGGCATTAAAAAATACAAGCTGTGACTCTGCAGAGTCTACATTCTCAAAAAGAGAAACAAATTTCAATAAACCATACTGGATAAAGATTAAAGAATCTAAAAACAATAACAAAAAGATTAAATAATCTTTCTATAATTTCTATAGTAATAATTATACTCTAATTAAAAGTACAATCAGGGCGGCACCTGTGGCTCAAAGGAGTAGGGCGCCTACCCCCTATACCAGAGGTGGCAGATTCAAACCCCGCCCCGGACAAAAACTGCAAAAAAAAGAAAAAGTAAAACCAAAAACAGATAGGAGAAATCATTAAAGAGGTATTTTGAGCATTTAATCAATAAAGATATTGTACTACTTTTCTGAGTTTTATGACAGTATTTTTTGGCTTTTAAGCTTACAAGTTACTGCAATTTGTTCCCCTGTTCTTAATACATATAATAATTTTATTGTCATAACTTACTCTCTTTCTCAAAGCAGGCATCCAAAGTGGAGTAAGATTCTGGCCTCACAAATCCTAGATTCATTTCTGGGGTTAGAAATTCCCTGACAATTAAGCCTTGCTGATTCATACATCATCATCAACTCACCTCAGTGCTCCAGTAATTTCTCAAGCTGTCTTGTCTCCAATTGGAATTTGTAAAACTCATCCTGCAATGCCAAAGGGTGATGCTGAGGTCACAAGGAACGTGATGAATGGCCAAAAGAAGACACCTATTATGTTGTGTCTCTGGCGTATCACATGGTTTGCAATTACGTGCTCTTCTGCCTCTAATACCAGCCCTGGACTTAATCATTACACGTCTTCTACCCTCTGTGCCAACAAGAGAACAGGTGCAGGATAAATGTGGGAGTGAGGGAAGGGAGAAGAGGAGGGTGAGAAAAAGGAAGAAGGGAAGGACTGAGAGAAAGAAAGAATACCTTTAAGGAAGCAAATGGAGGAAAAAAACATCCAAATGGCTTCAACTCTATTTTACACATTACAAACTCTTAATGTTTTTGCCATAGTATCTTTGCGTGTATATTTGTGCATGTGTATTTCAAATTTTTAACCTTAATTCCTTCAAATTTTATTCACTTTTAGCTCAAGATATGTATCGGACTGGACACCAGGCTTGCAAAGGACAGTTACTGATTCTTATCACATTAAAAGGAAACACTGAGAACAGGACAGTCTCCTGCAAGCCTAGAGACGTTTCCTGATTTGGGGCCCATCCCCCAAGTCACTCAGTGTTCCGGAATGCGACAAGGTTGGTCACTCACTAGTAAGCATGTGTTAAACATTGATGCTTTGTAGTTCTTCATGAGGGTTGTGGGGAAAGAACACGTGAGGAGAGCACGTGGCAATCCTTGCGCATGTGGCCCTCATCCGCACCTGTTTATGTCAATTACCTTAACTCTCCACACCCGTTGTGTATAACCTTAATAAATAGCCGTTGCAGAGGGGGCTCAGGGCTACCCTGTAACTAAGGTTAGCCCGCCTCCCGCAAGCTTGTACTTCAAATCCGTGTCTCAAAGCAGGCATCGAGTAAGTCGAGTAAGATTCTGGCCTCACAAATCCTAGATTCATTCCTGCCTGGTTCCTTCCTGCGGCGACCAGGACATAGGGGCCCCGACAAAGATATTTCATATTCACTGTGTTATTTTGCTTAGTATTATTCTCACTACGTGTTGGTGTTTAAGAGCAACTGGAATATTAACTATGATATGCAAATGAAAATCTATGAATTTAATCACAAAGATTGGCCCAGAGGAGCCACTAAATCCTACAATGTCCAAGGGAAAAATTTGGAGAGTCCTATTCAATAATATGTAGAGCAGTGCCCAGAATTTAATATAAATTGAACTGACTCCTTCATACAACTCTTTGCAGATTCTACCTGTCAAGACAGGCTTTCATAAAAACTGGCAGGCTAAGAATACAGACTACAGCCCATTTTCATTTCATTTTCTTTTCAGTGAAACATTGTGAATATAGTGACATCACATAAATATTTATCAAATTCTATAACTCTTCCAACTGTAATAATTAATAAAAGTATCCTTCAATATGCATATAAAACACCTGCAAAAAAAACATTTTTAGGAAACCAAAATGAGATACAAGCTAGCTGAAGTCATCAAGGGCACTAAATTTGCCCCACTGTCTTCTTGAGGGCGAGTAATATAGGAAGCAATCAGTTGGTAGTTTTGCCTGTAATTTCTGCTTACTAGCCTTCCAAAATTTCACTCTTTGTTAATTGAAGGAACAAAAACAATATGACACCACTCAGCACTTGGGGAAATAAGGACCTTGGTGGAAAGGGCTAGGAAAGCCATTGAAAACATCTACTCATACATATACAAAAAAAGACAGTGCACAGAGAAAAGACCACACAAGTTTCCAGGCAGCTGGCTTACCACCCTATTTGGATTACCTCTTTATGGCTGTCATTATTTTTATCATTTACCAGGTACACAGGGACAATAGCAGCTGAGTCTGATACACAATGCAAACATAATTGCAGATTTGAACCAAGAGTCCTCCATTAAAACCTAAATTGCCTTCAGCCAACAGTTAAGAAAAGGTCAAGAAGAAGGCACCTGCTGAAAAGAGTAATAAAAGCATGCTGTTCATTATTTTCCAGAAGCGTCTAATCCTTTCTCCCACCTGGCTTACATGACAACTACTAAGTTCATCAGAGTGTTGTAGAATGTTCAGGGCTCCTCCGGGAAACATTATTTTTCTCTCGAATAATTATGGTCAAAAAATCTAGAGCCAAGAAAAGTTTCTGCTGTCACTCGATCATAACTTCATTCCTCCCTTTCACTTGCTCTGGCCCCAAGGGGAATATTTAAGGGCAAGTCTGGGCCAAAATTCAAGGAACCTCTTTTGATTTAGATGGGCGGGAATTATCTCAAAAAAGGAATGAGGACAGAAAATGTCATTTAGTCCAGATTTGTCATGAATTACACCAAAGCTGCCAAATAACATCTGTCTTCCTCCTCAACTTGTTGGAGAGAAGTTACCATGCAAATTTGGGGAAAAGCAGCTGGAAATGTTAACAACCATCGGTAAGATAAAATATGATTTCTGGTGGCTCTAAACATAAAGAAAAAGAACATTCATATTATATTACAATGTAAAAGAGCATGCTACTATGGGAATTAATCATCCCCTTTAATGTCTGGGCTGGGGCTAATGGTTTCTTCAATGGCATAAAACTCTTCATTTTTTTCTAACAACACAGCTCCAACATTTCTTGGTTTTTATTTGCCCACTCTTGACTATCTGATGATGAGAGGCTGCAGATAAAGAATATTAGACTCGGCACCAGCAGGTAGTAAACAGTTCTCCAATTGAACTAAATAAATAAACACTCAGTAGTTTGTCTGTATTGTTTCCTTGGCCACTGGCCAATATAAATCCTTCTTTCTGCAGAAGATTAAACAGAGTGCCACACTGTTTGAAAACCTGAAAAATCTTGGTACCCTATCATCCAGCTGAACCCCTCCTTTTCTTATTCTGGTTGAACAGTCTTTAGCAAAGGAAAAGTTGTCCTTTCAAGGTAGAAAAGATATGCTAAGTTAAATGGTGAGGTATGGCCCTCTGGTATCATTTTCTTACTTGTAAATGAAAGTCCTGAATAATTATCTCTCCACTGATTCTCCAGGGCTCCAAGATAATGTGCCAACACATCAGAGCAGTATTACAGAAACCGAAGTTAATAGGAATTGTTAGAAAACACGAGTCTTTGAAATTTTATTTTTATTAAATCATAGCTGTGTACATTAATGCAATCATAGGGTACAATGTGCTGGTTTTATAAAAAATTTAAAATATTTATACTCTGCATTTAATAAGTTTCACCTGTACCCTTGTAAGATGCACCGTAGGTGTGGTCCTACCAATTACCCTCCCTTTACCCAACCTTCCTCCTCCCCCCTCCCCCCTCCCCTTTCCTCTTCTTCTTGTGCTGTAATTGCATTATAGCCTTCATATGAAAGCTATAAATTGGTTTCATAGTAGGGCTGAGTACATCGGATACTTTTTCTTCCATTCTTGAGATACTTTGCTAAGAAGTATGTAAACATGAAAGAGGTAATGGATTTTTTTTTTAATTAAAAAATCTGCTTTAGAAATATTTAACTCAAAAAAATATTTTATCAGTAGGGTCCTGGCAGAAAACAGATGGCATACCCAAACTGAGTTAGGAACATTGAATAAATAGTCTATTTACAAATGTGTGGACAGAATTTAGGAAAAGTAAAGCATACAAACAAACAAATGACACAGTACTTTAGGGCTAGTGACAGCAGGGAACTGTCACCACCCCTCAGAGGGGTGCAGCCAGCCCACAGTAACCAGAATGGACAGAGTCAAAGGGACGGACACTCGGACTCAGCTCTCTTCTTTCTCTTGGTTTCCACCGGCAGAACCGACAGATATTAGAGAGCAAAACCCCAACTGGCCAAAGAGGTCAGCCTACGAGGCACAAAGCAGAGAGAAGAGTCCAAAGGGATCTGGAGAGTCAAATGGGAGAGAACTAGCACAGCTCTGAGCACAACTAGGAAGTCACATTTAGTGACTGTTGGAATAATCCGCAATATTTAATAGCTTCTCAGGGATTAATGGGCCAGAGACACCTCTTTGGGGTGTCTGTCCCAGTCCAGTGGACATTAAGTCTCATACGCCTCTGCTGATTTTATGAAAACATCTAGAATAAAAAGAGAATTCTATGCTCAGATAAGCTTGAAAAACGCATCCTAGAGTCTCAGCACAAAGAAAAGACAAATGCACAAGCACCACGTGCATTTTCTTCTTGAAGGTAATTGTCCCTGCCTCCCAGGATGCCTCAGTGAGACCTTCTGTGTGAAGCATTTGCAGAGATCTTGGCACATAAAGGAACAGTGCTCAGTAAACATTAACCACCGCTGCCATTGCCACGAGAGGCATCACCAGAAGCTACTATCTGACCTCTGAGACTGCAAAACTGCTACCCGGAGACCCCAGGTCTTACACCTGCACCTTTGTGTGTCAATGGTGCCTGGCTAGCCACTTCCAGGTAGGTAGCATTCAATTAATGTTATATTATAAAGACCAAAGTGAAAGTTGTCACGTGTATTCTAGTACTGAGTAATGTTCATGCTTTTCCCCAGCCTCATGCTGGAGGAATGTCTTAAGCCAGTTTCAACTGTTAGAACACAATACCTTATGCTGAGTAATTCGTAAAATACAGGAATGTCTTGCCCACAGTTGCGGAGGCTGGCAGTCCGGTTTCCAGGCACCAGCAATGTCTAAAGAGGGCTTGTTCCTCACAGATCGCACCTGCTGTGTGTTTTCACCAGGCAGAAGGGAAAGGGAACTCGCTCAAGCCTCTATTACTGGGGCACTAATCCCATTAAGAACATAAAGCCCTCATGATTTAATTACTCCCCAAAGCCTTTCTTGTTAACATGAACGTTTGGAATCAGTTCCTAATCTATTGATCTGGGGGTGAGGACTCTTTTCTGTCCCCATCGATGCTGAGCTTGGCCCCTCGATCTTTTCTAACCAATGGCATGTGAACTAGTTTTGAGTGGAGCCTACAAGGAACACTGCAGGTTTCCACCAGCCCTCTTCAACTCCTGCCTTTCATTCGGAGAGCTTCACCTCCCAGAGGGTGGGTTCTCTTTCATCTTGGACCTAGAAATGGGAGGAGATGTCCACCAGATTGGAAGTCAATCCAGTGTTGTTTCAGCTGTTCCTCCAGGTTCCAGAGCAAGAAAAAAAATGCTTATGTCCATAAGTTATGGAAACTTTGTGATCGATTGGTAAGGATCAATAATGCAGAAAAATCTGACTAATGTATAACAAAGTTATAACTGCACGCTGGAGTGGAAAACATGAGATTTTAAATCCATTGTGCTAGAGTTCAACTCGCAGCTTAACTAACAGACCGGTGACCCTGATTGGGCAAGTCTCAGTAAGCCCTACCTTGTTGGACTACTATTTGATCTTTGATAAGCCCATCAAAAATATACATTGGGGGAAAGATTTCCTATTTCACAAATGGTGCTAGGAGAATTGGCTGGCGACTTGTAGAAGACTAAAATTGGACCCACACCTTTCACCAGTAACAAAAATTGACTTTCACTGGATAAAAGATTTAAACTTAAGACCTGAAACTATAAAGATTCTTGGAGAGAGTGC
>CAUYON010021764.1:0-27606 GCA_963573935.1 Arctocebus calabarensis | reverse complement strand
ACTATAAAAGATCATGCAAACAAAAACTGATGGCAATGGTTTCTGACTTCCTGGGGAAACAGCCTAATTTGAATCTGGAACAAATGATTCTTAGATTTAGGGAATCATCTGGATAAGGATTAATGGGCTCCCCTGGGCCAGGAAGGTGAGCTCCTCCCCTCATTCACTGTGAGTCTGACTCTCGAGCTACTTCATCCAAAGCCGTTGTTACTGGGCAATTTGACTGGGGCTACAGCCATTGTAGCCCCGCACATTTGTACTGCTCAAGGGTCTCAGCTTTCTGTGTCATCACTAGGAAAAGCGCCTTAGATATCCGTGGACAAGCAGAGATCTCTGGTTTCTCTGTATGTGGTATTCTTATTACCGAGAAGAAAAAAAACAATACCTTAACAAACGTCTTCCTGACATGGAGTTTCAGAAGTGCTAGAGGATCGAATAGCTAAATCTCATTGCAAAGAAACTGGGCACTGGAAGGAACATGGGAACCCCAAATAACTGAGGCCTTGAGTGACTCTACCGTGGGAGATGTCACAGACAGTCTCAGAAGACTGAAGATTGTATGCACATAGGAACTTTCTCAAGCACCCAAAGCTACAGCCATTTGTGGAATATTGGTGAGATATTGATACATTAACCTGTATAGGTTCATGTCTATATTACACACAATGAACAATACTAAATACAAATGTGTATGTGTTTTATGATAAGAATAAATGTGGGCAACGTTAATACATGTATGTAATTTTCAAGTCAGTGTATATTCTGTTAGTTTACTTATACACCTTTTTTATTTCTTAGGAGAAATATTCTGCATATCATATACAGAGGTTTGAACAGTCGCGACTATTATAAGAAGATCTATAAGCCAGACATGCGCGGTGTACTCTTTGGATGGAGGAATTGACAATGTACTTTGTGGAAAGAGAATAAAAGTCCAGGACAGAAATTTCAGTCATTAGGCTAAACATGCTATTTAAAGAGAACTGGCAGCAATTAGTGCAGGCAAGGAAATAGACGAGTAAAGTTTCATTCATTTATGATTATTTTTTGAACACTTTGTGTGAGGCACTCTACTAGAAGCAGGTTTCAAAAGCGAACAAGATATAGTCGTTGCCTTCAAAGGAAAGCCTCACATTATAGCTGAGAAAACAGAAAGGTGAACAGGCAATTTAGCAATATGCGGTTAGTGTAAGTAACTATGACGGTAGTGAAAGAGACTGTAACCCAAGTGAAGCTGTGGAGGAGCAGGGGACCGAGATAAGGCCCTGAAAGACTTCTGGTGAAGGTGTGTGTTAGGCAGGTTTTTCAGAGAAAAATTAATAGAACCAATATGATAGATGATATATAGGTAGGTAGGGTTATCTAGATTTAGATGGATAGACACGGTTATAAAGAGATTTATTGTAAAGATTGGCTATGGGCCAGGTGGCTCACACTTGTAATCCTAGCACTCTAGGAGACTGAGGCAGGAGGATTCCTTGAGTTCACAGGTTTGAGACCAGCCTGAGCCAGAGCAAGACCTCCATGTCTACTGAAAATAGAAAAATTAGTCGGGTGTTGTGTCTGTAGTCCAGGATGCGAGGCAGGTGGATCTTGAACCCAGGAGTTTGAGGTTGCTGTGAGCTAGGCCGATGCCATGACATTGTAGCCCAGGCAACAGAGTGAGACTTTATCTAAAAAAAGAGAGAGAGAGAGAGAGAGAAGAAAGAGGAGGAGGAGGAGGAGGAAAGGGAATTAGCTTATGTAATTATGGAGGCTGTCGAGATCCAAGATCTGCAGTTGACAATCTAGAGACCCAGGAGAACTGATGGTGCAGTTCTAATGCAAGTCTGAAGGGCTGAGAACCAGGAGAGCTAACAGCATAGTTCCAGTTCAGATGCCAGTGGGCTTAAGACCCAGGGGGAGCCAGTGTTTCAGTTCAAATCTGAAGGCAGGACAAAACCAATGTCCCAGCTCAGGGCAGTCAGACAGGAGTAGCTCCCTCCTACTTGTGGGAGCATCAGCTTGTTTGTTTTAGCCAGGCCTTCAACTGATTGGACAAGGCCCACCTACTCTGAGGAGTGGGCTTCCATTTGACTCAGCCTGCAATTCAAATGTTAATCTCATCCAGAAACTCCCTTGCAGACCGAGAACTAGGACAAGGGATGAGATGTCTGGACACTCTCTGTCTCAGTCAAGTTGACACATGAAATTAACCTTCATAATATGATGCCTGAAATAAATTTTAAAGAATAAGCTGGAACTAGCTACAATGTGGAATGAAGTGACCATTTTAGACAAAGAAAAAAGAACACATACACACACACCATGAGTATAGAAACTCACAAGCAGTTCTAGTTGGACATACACAACACAGTTGAGAGCTTTTAAGTTGGGAATAAACAGCAATTGTTAAATCCTACAAAAGTTCAGGAGGAAAGTGAGTAGTGGGAAGGAGATTAAACAAACATGCAGACAAAATCTTTCATTGCTTGTAATCTACGTATCAATTGCCCTCCTCCCAGTGATGCTATCTTTTGGTCTTACTATGATAAGCTGTTATCAAACTCCATATCCTTTGGAGTGGGCTAAGAACATGTTAAATTTACCTGGAATTCCCCTCTGTCACAAATATGTCTTCAGTGACAATGCAATCTTTCAGGGAAGGGAAGAGTAGGAACAGAAAGAAGCATCCATGCATCATCATTCTGCTGTTCACATACACATACAAACCCAACCACAAAAGCAGCAAATATAAATTGGTGTTAAGTCTTATCTCTGTCCATTTCACTCTCAGGTGGAACAGGATAGTTAGCCAGACATCAAATTAAGAGGAGGGAGAAATTGGCATCCTTAGAAGAATCCTAAAAGGATTCTAAGAACAGTCTCAGCCACTGAACTCTCCAGGGGGACTCTGCTACCTCAGCTTCCTACCAGGCTAATGATAATAGTAAATGATACTCAAATATTCATGACAATTTACATTCATTAAACACTTCTAGTGCTAAGCACTTAACATAGATTATTTTATTTCATTGAAACCAAAATTCTATGAGTTATGTAATGTTATCATTCTTTTGTCTGTAAAAGGATGAGTTTAAGAAAGGTTAAATAACTTGACCGAGGTCTTATAATCTAATAGATGGTAAAGCCAGGGTTCGAAAGCAAATGTATCTGCCTTCTCTTCAGCCATGGGTCTTTGTTATTCAGAAGCACAATGGAAAGACAGATTGGAATCAGGAAATCTGGTTTTAAACCTTGTGGTGTTACTAAGTGAAGTATGCTAAAGCTATCATTTGTTTGTTTTGTAAAATGGAGGTCATCATGTATGTCTGGGCTAGCTCCCTAGATAGTTGGGGAATCTAATGACAATGATGTGTTGTATACAAGTGTATTGTAAATCCCAAACCATGAGATCATTCATTGTAAGGTTTTATTGTTTATAAATTGAAGGTTGCTATATTAACAGATGATAATAGAGAACAATAATAGTGAAGGATGTGGCAAGTGAGGTATATTCCAGCAGCCCTTGGTAATCACGTGTACTTTCTAAAGACAAGCAGAGAAACTGTCCCTAGCATCCAGCGCTAATGGAAATGCAGTTCCAGATGTGTAATTTGTTGAGTAGGTTTGCTATTCTTTAGGTTTTCTGTTACATGGGTAATCACATAAAATCACTTTTAACAAGTTGTAGGGAAGTCATGTTCATGAAAACAGTAATTGTTATAATCTAACATTATGAATAATTATACTGAAATATAAATATATATTAAATACTTATTCCTACAGGAAAGAACAAGAACAGTTTTCCAATTCTGAAATTGTATTCAACCTCACTCTCAATGACTCAGCTGATTTCCAGCATATATAGTGACATGAGTAAATTTTAATTATGACATGTCTGGTCTAAAGACAATGCTCTTCTAACCAGGGCAGGAAGGGGGTGTCTAAGTAGATTAAAATAATGCTTGTTTTTAAGAAGTTTAAGCAGTTTTAATTTCCCTGGCATAAAATAATTTCTTGCAAGGTTAAAGCCTTGTCAGTCAGCAAAAATACTTGTTCACGTGCCAAAAGAGCTCAGTCACATTGGCACCATTAGTATTACAACAAAAGTATCAGTACAGATAAATCTACTAATTTGCTCATCATTGTTGGATTTGAGCTGAAATGCAAGTCAAAATATCCTACTCAAGGCAATATTTAAGACTTTTATTTTTGTTCTTTCCAAAGAGATCATTGAACTGTGAGGACTTATTATTAAAACTTTAATAATGACAATGACAATGAACATGGAAACAAATACTTAAAGTTTATATAGTGTTAGAAAAAATTATAAATATTTTATAAATATTAGTTCTTTTAAACATCTCAATAAGTCTATACAAGCTAGTCTGTCAATTAGCATAACAAACAATCTCAAAACTTAGTGGCATGAAACAGCTTGTTAGCTAACAATTCTGCTGTTTAATGATTTGAGCTGGGCTCAGCTAAGCGGTTCTTCTGGCCTGGCCTATGCTCATCTAGCACCTGTGGTCAGATGTTGTTGGGGGTGGGTTGACTGGTCTAGGATAACATCAACTGGGATGATTGGTCTCTGTTGCACATGATCCCTCATTTTTGAGCAAACCAGTCTGGGCTTGTTCACATGGTAGAAGCAGCCAATGCCTTTTAAAGCCTTGGTTCCCAACCAGTAAACTATTATGCCTATCATATTTTGTTGGCCAAAGCAAGTCACAAGGCCAGACCAGACTAAAGGGGTAGAAATATATTTTGCTTCTTGAGGGAAGAAGCTTTAAAGTTCCATTGCAAAGGATGTGGATACAGAGGGAGAAAATTATGGACATTTTTGCAATCTACCACAAGTACATACTCTTCCATTATCCCCCTTCTCAAGGAAGAAACTGAGGCCCAGAGAGGCTATTGAACTCATTAAAGGTCACACAGCATCCTAGTTTTCATTTTTGTCTTAGGTCACAGTTATTTCCCTTCCCTGGGGAGAAGGATATGCATTAAGTTAAATCTAAATGATAAAAGAATTTAAAGAAGATTGAAGCTAAACTTTAGAGTGAATTTGCAAGGCTCATTCAAATTTTCACTCCAATCACAAAGAACAAGCTGTATTAAGTAGGAAAGTGATATCTCTTTTGAGAAGACAGGTAGTTAATACAGCAATTTATCATACTTTGAAAGGAGATCATAAAGTTGGTTTTCCTTTTAGTTTTTAGAAAGTAGAAGTAAGATATCCGTTCTGTCTTTCCTCTTTTATATAATAAAAATGTCTCATGACATTTTCATTTGGAACAGAAAATAGTGTTCTCTTTCTCTAGGTCTTAGGAGTTGGCAACATTTTAAGTATTTAAACTGGAGTTGGACAATATGATCCTTCCATAATTTAATTTGCGGCATCATCAAGGCCACCTTGCTAAGTGCCCTGTTCCTCCTGGGGTTGAATCCAGACAAATAGCTAGTCATTACTCATGATTTGCTTAGAATAAGTTTTGATCCAGAGGCCTGAAAGTGCTAAATGAGGAGCCTGAGTTATTAGAAGAGAATCCTCTGTAGGTCCATTTATTTTTATTTTATTTATTTATGTGTTTTTTTGTAGGTCCATTTTTTAAGGGGCTTAAAATTATCCACAAACTTCAACATTTAATCAGAGAGAATCAAAGCAAACCTTTAAAATGCTTAATAGATTTTTGTGGGTAATGTCATGGGTGACTTTTATGTTCTCCTTTATAATTTTATCTAGTGAATTAAAATCTGCTATAAAGATGTTATTTGCATTGTCCAAGCAAAAAAAGAAAAAAAAAATCTGTTAGTAACTGAGCCAGATGAATGAAGATGGAATTTGAAATAGCATCATCACTAATTCAAGTAGGCAAGAAGAAAGTAATTTTCTTTTTAACAATTGTCCTTGAATTACACATAAGATATACCCGCATGTGAAATTCCCATGTCTTCTCAGACAGCCACAGCCCCCAAGCTGCAGTGACACTCCATGGGTCACAGAGTCAGTGGACTATGGCAGCTTAAATAGTTCTGAAGCTGAGGATCAAAGTTTGTGTTTCTTCCAGAAAAAAAAATTAGATAGGCAACTTATTGGAGGACTTAGACGACACCAAAGTATGTCTTATTTAAAGCATCCGGATCAACCATTAACCAGCTGGGCATTTTCAGTTTCATATTTTCCCTCTTTCCCCCTCCTCCTTCCTCTTCTTAAAAGATATCTTAGAACATAACTGGTTGGTGGGAGAGACATTACAAAGCAGCTGATCCTTTAACCTTGTGTCACAAGATGACTTTGTGACTTCTGGGCATCCTTAAAAGTCTTTCCTGGCAATCTCTTTTTCACCCTAGCCTAGGTAGGGTACCCACCCTTAATTCCATAATATGCTGCATTTTGTCAAACACCCTTGTGGTAAGAGTCTATTTACACTATTAACTTCTTCACTAGGATAGGAATTCTCCAAGGTCAAGAACTGGGCATTGTTCATATGTGTATGTCTAACACTGGCACAATGCCTTGTTCCAAGTACAGGCTCATGTAATGGTTTTTGAATGAGGGAGTGAATGAATGGTGTGGTTCACTGAATTTCCAAGGAGTTGGCTCCTCCCTAGAAGCACGATAGAGTAATGTAAAGAAAATTGGCTTGCCTTCTTGCCACCTGGCATGATCAAGATTGGTCTACAAGCGTTGGGCAAGGAACCGTTTGCAAGGGTGTTCTCACAGCTCCTCGACTGCAAGCAGAGAATTTGGCCTTTCTGGCTGCTGAAACACTGGGAGGGAGCACACAATTTCATGGTACAAGAGGGAAAGGGCTTAAGAGACTCATCAGGCCTCTCAGACATCAAAAAGCTCTTACAAAATAATATTTTGATGAATAAAGAGTAAATTAGTAGGAAACATGTGGATTAGGAGTCCCCTGGAGCACAACGGGTTCAGAAAACCCAGGGGCCAAGCATCTGCCTTCATGTGGTTGGAGTTTCTTAAATCAACATGTTGGAGTCCCTCTTGTAGAAACACCAAGGGTCCCTCTCACACCGCGAGGCAGGACAGTGAACACTTCAGCTGTCCCCACGCCCGAGCTGTGCTCCTGAGTGAACCAGGGCCCCAATGCATGTGATAGGGACAGGTCCTCCAGGGAGACTCTCTTAATGGGTGGTGTGGCTTCTCCACCAGGGGCTCCAGGAGAGGCAGGATCAGAGAATGGAGCATTTGGCAGGAGCCCATTGGAGGTGACATTTCAGGCTCTGTCAAGGGAGGGATTCTGATATCATCAATGAATTCAGAAATGTCCGCAGAGGGGTGAAAGGGGTTTGATGTGATCAGTCAAATCAGGGAATGAAGAACAGAGATGAAGTTTGGCTTGCAGAGGAGCCCATGGGTGCCAGGGAAGCTGATCTTGCCAGAGAGTAAACAGCCTTCTCCAACAGAGACAGTTATGGGGTCTCCTGTGTCTCCCCTGTTGTGTCATTATTGCCCTCTCCCGTTTATTTGCCTCTGCCCCACACCCTCTTATCTGTGTGCTTCCTGACACTCTTGAGATCCCAGTGGGGAATGCCACTCCTTACAGAAATTCACTTTCTAACCTTCCCAATAGCTGGTCATCTTGTTTCTGCTTGATTCCGCAAGGGATGAGAATACGAATCCCTTACAAGGCAGCTCCCACCTTCTGCGTTTGTGGAACACCTCGAATCATTAGAAACTCTTACTTGTGTAGAAGTGAAATCTGGTATCCCAGACCATTGACCTTGTCTGGCTTCTGAATCCTGTAGAAACATGGATTAAATCTAAAAAATATATCTGCAGGACAAGCCTTCAATGACTCCGTGGACCCCCTTCCCTTCTGCTCCTTGCTATTGATTTCTAGACCCTTTGTCTTTTCTGGTTGCATCTTTGAATTCACTTAAGTTTATTCAAGTCTTGCAAAACTTTGCTACTCCAGGTTGAGGGTTGCTCTGGTGGGAAAAAAGGTCCCTAAAACACTTTGTATTATTATTTTTTTAATGACATTGTATATAGGTCATTTCAATGGGAAAAAGTCAGTGTGATGGTGGGAGGGAGGGATTGGAAGCTATTTTGTTTCAGGCTCCCAGCTACAAAGTTATTTACTTTCCACAGGAATCTCAGCAGCAAAGATGTCTTTGTAAGCTTATTTTGATTTTGCAACCTAAAAATAATAAACAGGTTTATCAAAACTGGGAGAGGGGGTGGGGACAGAAACTCAACATGAAGCAAATCCTGAATTGCATGTGAGCCCAGATGAAAATCAACACATCTCCAGGCCAGAAAAGTAAATTGCAGCCAGTGTTGACAACCAAAAGTGGAAATCAAAGACAAACAATGACTCCAGAGTGGTCACTGTGTGTCCTGAACTACCTGCTACACACAGGATGACTTTGCAGCGGGGACCACACTATTATCCCGTAGCATAGCTGGAAGTCACCCAAAGCAAGAATTGTCCATAATGTACTGACTTCTTCTGTCCAATTCTCATGATGAAAACTCATCTGGTAGGGAAAAAAATGGGACTTTGAGCTGTGATTTGAACATCAGTTGAGATATAGAATCTGTCCTCTCCCACACGCTAAACCCCTTTCCATCAGGGAGGCCTGATTTCTTTGGAAGCACGTTTGGTAGCGTAAAGATGCGCTGAGCAGAGCCACCTGCACTGCCACTACTCACCGTCACCCACACTCCACCTGTCAGCTCATCCTCTCCAGCCCTGACCATGCTTTGGTACCCTGAAGTCAATGCTTCCTGGAGCCCATGTTGATATCTGGGAAAATCACAAACACACAGAACTTTCACGGGAGGTTAAGTAGTACAATTACTGAGAGTTGTATCTCTGTGTAAATGGGTTCAATGCACAGCTGGCTGAGTGAAGTTTGGTGACTCTAACTTTAAGCTAGAATAAGCATTGCTTTCCCATGCTCCTTGTGAGCGGCTGCCAGAGCCAGGGCAAGCGCGTCTGCACATTACCTTTCCACGGGCACTACCAGCAGCTGAAATGGGCTCGTCCCTCAAATCCCCATACTTGGGAAATGGTTAGGGCTCTAGTTTTAGCAAGCACCTGGATTAGGCATTTCAGAAATCGGGGATCTCAAAGGCAGATTATGACTGGGGGAAACAGCCCGAGGATGTGAAATGCAGCAAACAGCACCTCTTTCCCCTCAGCAGGAGACAA
The DNA here is from genome assembly GCA_963573935.1 of Arctocebus calabarensis. NCBI lineage: Eukaryota > Metazoa > Chordata > Mammalia > Primates > Lorisidae > Arctocebus > Arctocebus calabarensis. Next base: position 18,439 of record CAUYON010021764.1, on the reverse strand, counting down.
TTCTTCCCTCACCCTCTGTGACTTGACTCCCTGGGTCCTTGTTTTCCCTCTGAGATGCTCACTCCAAGGGCTAAAAAGGCATCGCCATAAAGATGACAATGCTGTCAAATTCAGTGTTGCTTTAATCTTTCCAGACGGACCCAACATGTACACACCCCCCTCCCCGCCCCCAGGAGCAAAAGGGCCTTCATTTTTCTGTGTTTGGATGTGAAAAAGAAAAAATCTGCACCCCCACCCTCCCCCCATCCCACTGTCCTCTTTTGGGACAAAGAGCAGGGACAGGAGGGAGTATTGATTTCAAAGAAAGAGTGAAAGATGCGGCTCTGAACTGGGGTCACCTCATCCGGGATGGTATAAAGCAGGCTCCTTTCTGTTTACTGGACGCTGATCAGAGATAGGACGACGGCCAGGCAAGAGGAAGTGGCAGTCGTGAGAACCAGGCTTCTCTCCCGGACTGATATTATTGTGCTTCCCTCACGTTAGCCGTGGGAGTGTTGACAGCTACCCCCTCAGCTTCAAAGGCAGCCTGACAATCTCCCACGAATGGCAGTGGGAAGCAGCAGAGAACCGTGGTCAGGCCCAGTTAGGACCTTCTGCCTTAGCCTTGGTGACCTGATGTGCTTGGGGTGGGAAGGACTCACCCACAGAGGCATTGAGGACAGGGCCTTCACGCTCCCTTTGTTGCTGACTGAGCTTTAATTGGGCAGATCATAGCACACTCCTTGGCTGGCTTCTTCCCCCAGAAAGTAAAGACCTTGGTCTTGAACCCTCAGCAATCTCTAGTGACAGTCCCAATTTGGGGGGTCCTTTCACTAATTCATTTACTAACTCATTTATTTAGTCAATATCCACTGGGCTTGGACCTATTAAATAAAAAGATTGGATCAGATTTTACTTTATACTCTATCATTCTAATTACAGTAGAATGTCCATAGTTGACCACCTCCCTAACCTGACCGTCTCCTTAAATTGACCTAGTTTTCATAGACTGGACATGCACAAGATGTACATATCAGTACAGTAGGCCCTTATGTTGACCACCTCCCAAGTTGACCATCTCATTACAGCCCCTTGGGTGCTCAACTAACAGAGGTTCTGCTGTTTTCTTCTCTAAATATCAGACAGTCCTCTTTTCCCACAGATAATCCCTTCGTGAACAGCAAATGCTGAGTTTCAAAAGTAGGCACCTTTTTGAATCCAACTATTTGTTAAAATAAAAAGGGCTTATGAGGAGGAGGGCCCCACATAAAGTAAACGCCCTCTGCCTTGGTGGGAATGAACTTGGGATTTTAGTTCTGACAATCATCAAGTCCCGTTCGGCTGGGCAGATCTAAAGGGGCTCGAGAGGAGATTGAGAACACAAAGAAATGGGGTTCTGGCTGAGAAGTCAAAGACTGAAAATAAAAGATTATTCCAAAATGTGAACGAGAGGAAATGGAGTCCAGGTTCCGTGTGGAAGTGGGCTGAGTTGGAGAAGGAAGTCAGCACGTGGGTTAAGGTGGGTGGGAATCTAACGGGTCGCAGGGTCGGGACTGGCATATTTGCTCTTTCCGGGGGAGGGGGGACGTTCATTTCTTCCTCGGCAGGTTGGTTCTATTTGACTCTGTCCCTGGTGGGATCCAGGCCTGCAATTAGGGGGTGCCGGGAAAGAGGGCCCGCAGGTCGGGCCCAGGGCTCTCAGATCCTGGGCAAAGCTGAAGGCAGCGAAGCTCCCGAGCCTGCCTGTCTCGGCCACGTGTACGGGCTTGGCAGACAGCTGAGGCCCTTTTTCCACATTTCTTTCTGAATATGAGAGAGCAATGTCGTCTGCAAAGACCCATGGGCCTCATTTCTAGACAGGAAGAATCCCTCTTATTATCTTCTTAAATTATTTCCTGTAGGTTCCCCTCAAGTAAAACCACTAAGCTCCCACTGATCCGGTTCCCACTGACACATGGGAGTGGTGCCCTCAGCAAAGGAAACTCAAGCCCCCAGGACTTGGCACAAAGCCAGCTGTGTTTCAGCTCAGGCTGATTATGCAGAAGATGGAGGCAGTTTTGCTCCAAGTCCTGAGAGGAAGAGGGTGTGGCAGGGTCACGGTGCTGCTCAGCCTCCCTCAGAAGGGGCCAAGCCTAACTCTCTTCATTTTCACCCTGCCTTGGGGACCTGTGCGTCCTTCCGCCTGTTAGCACTGTCATATTAATAACATCTACTCTTTCCCTAACAGCTGGAGACTCTACACTTTCATACACCTGACCTCCATGTGCACCTACAGGGCGGGGAGCAGCAGCCCCATTCAACGGATGAGGAAACTGAGGCCCAGACTGGAAGCAAAGTGATTCCACAGGTTCACAAGACAAGAGATGAGGACAGCCAGTGGGAGGGTCCTGGGCCATCTTGGAATGTCCACGCCCAAGGGTCACTTTAAGCTCACTCTTCTCACAGGGCTCCCCCAGCGACGGTGACTTCATCCCTGCTGGTAGAATTCCATGCTCCATCTGCCTCAAACTCAGTAGTTGTCTTGGAGAAGCTTCCAGAAAGGAGAAGCAGAGAGGTGCTGTCAGGGCAACGTAAAGGGAAAGTGTCAGACCATTGGCAGAGCAAATGGAGGAAAGAAAGAACAGGAACAGGGTATCTACAAGGGTCCCCACAGTCCCCAAATTTAGCAAGATGGTCCTGCCCTCTGCCCCCAGTCCGCTCTTGCCTTTCCCCCTTTCCTAGTGCTTAGCACCGGGAGAGCGAGGGAGCAGGTCCTCAGGGTACTGGCATTCTGTGGGGAGGTCAGAGGCTGCCCAAGGGAAGGCCCAGGAAACAGTGGGGACCCATTGCTGCTAGAAAGCCAGCGCCAGAGAGACCCTGTTTGCACAGATGTTGCATAGAAAGCTTGCTCTGTTCCTGCACCTCTGACAACAGGATGGGTTTGAAGTGGTGGCTGCCTGGTCCAATGCTAAACTGCCAAAGGTCATTGTACTTCTGTGACTATTCTTCACGCACAAGGGTGCAATGGATGTCCATGTCCCCCAGCAGTGCATGGGGTTACATGTGTGCCCAGCTAAGAGCAACCTATGCTTTTCCTTGCTTTCTGTTAATTTCACTCATGACGCCAAGCAAGCTTGAGCCACCCTTTCCAGACCACTTGCAGACTGAGTGCTAACTTGACTTTTTTCCTCATATTCATGTTAATCCTACAATCCAAAAATTCCCCCAAGTGAGTCAACATTCCTCTTCTAGGACCTAAAAATCTCTGCAGGGCAGAACAAAACCCAGAGAAATTGAATCAGGGGCTGAGGAGGGTGCAGGGGGGTAGGGGGGAGCTCTTAGCTTGTCCAATGTTTTTATTTTGATTGTTTTAGGCTTAACGAAGCCCAAGAGTTTGTTTTTACAAGCTTCTCTACCGTCATCTGTATACTAGGGTTCTTTGAAATTTATTTCTGTGATAAAAATCTAAAAAAGCTACACCATAATCAAAGCTAGATATCTGTAAATAATCTGTAATATAAAACCAGACACCACCACATTTGTTTACATCGTCTTTCTTCCCAAATCAGAGCTGAGGGGTGGCTTTTGGCCAAATTTTCAGAGAAATTTCCATTTGTTGAGGTTTTGTTTCCCCACAATATATCGGTGCAAACGAGATATTGTATATTTCATGCATACACACGTGTATTTCTTTTTCTGCATTTCGTTTTTCAAAATTATATTCTTAGACTTCAAAGTGGTAGAAATTGCTTCTTACTTGATGCCTTATACTTTATGTTAGTTTTAGCCATAATGTACCCTCTGAGTTACTTCACTAAGTTTGTTTATTTTGCTCTCTTTCCAACCAAGCAAGACAGAAGCTCAACACGGGTGCATTTGGAACAGGGAAAAAGTATCTGTCACACTTTAGCAGTTACTTATCTGTACTAATTAGAGGAAAGTAGAGTTATTGAGGATTCAAAGCAGCCAGCAGGTAGAAAAATAGGTTGGCACATGAGGCTTCCAAATTAAACCATGAGGCCAGTCTGGCAGAACTGACCGGTAGCCTACCGGTTCCTCTGCTGGGACACTCTGTTTCTGCTGCTCCCTGCCTGCTGAGAGAGGGCCTGGAACAGCTTGAGCTTCATTTCTCTTCAGCTTTTTCAGAATCAGGCACTTGGCAAAGAGACCTGGTTGCAAAGGGCTTTCTCCAACATGCAAAGAATAAATGGAGACTAGGGCATTGGGAAAACTTGGGAAACTTGGGACTCAGTGAAGCAGGAAAAGTTCACAGGGTAAGTATTATAACAGAGTACCACTGTCCCCCACCTTATCCACCAGGGGTCTGCTCCAAGACCCCCATTATATGCCTGAAATTGCAGACAGTACAGAATCCTATATAGACTACTTTTTTCTTATAAATGCATACCTGTGATGAAGCTTAATGTATAAATTAGACATGGTATGAGGTTAACAACAATAATAAAATATAACAATTATAACAATATTCTGTAACAAAAGTTATGCAAATGTGGTCTTTCTCTCTCTTTCTCAGAATATCTCCTCTACAGTACTAACCTATTTTGGGGCCCTGGGTAAATGAAAGTGCAGAAAGTGAAATCTTGAATAACAGGAACTACTTACTGTATGTGTTGTAGCCAGCTGCGGCTACCATAGAAATACCACGGGCTGGTCACAGTGGCTCATGCCTGTAATCCTAGCTTTCTGGAAGAGTGAGGCCAAGAGTTCAAGATCAGACGGAGTAAAAGTGAGACCCTGTCTCTACCAAAAATAGAAAAATCATCCAGGTATGGTGTATGCCCATAGTCCCAGTTATTTTGGAGGCTGAGGCAGGAGGATCCAAGAATTGAAGGTTGCAGTGAGCTATGATGATACCACTGCACTCCATTTTGGGCAACAAAGCAAGACTATCTTTAAAAAAAAATACTAGAGGGAGGATGGGTGGAGGGAGGGCAATTAGTGGGATCACACTTACGGTGCATCTTAGAAGGGTACTGGTGAAATTTATTAAATGTAGAGTAGCAATGTCTTCATATAGTGATCAAGAAAATGCCGTGAAGGCTATCTGTAACAGTACAATCAAAACATTTCTGATTATATATGAAACACATTCTGCCCTATGATTGCACCAATGTACACAATTATGATTTAATAAAATTATTTTAAAAAATACTAGAATTGCATGATAGAAATATATTTCTCATCATTCTGGAATCTGAAAGTCTGAGATCAGTAACAGCATGGCCAAGTTCTCTGCCAGGTTATGTTGTCACATGGACTCTCTTTGGTATATGAAGAGAGACAGAAATCCCACCTCCAAATATCATGACATTCATGATTGCGGGGACACCATCTTTGGAGGGGACACCAATACTCAGTCCTTAACAGTAGTCATAGTACATGTAGTACTCAAATGGAGTACTCATGCTACTTCTATATTGCCTTAAATCTGTTTCAAGATTCGCAATTGGGAAGCCACTCAGTGGAGAGTCCATGCACAATGAAGAGCCAGTGGGCAGGTCTCAGTGGTGGGGGGTAGTGAAGGGTTCAGCCAAGGTGACATGACTTTTGCAGGCCAACCTTTGAGTGAGGACATCTCACCTATTTCTCACCCACAGAACAAGGCATTGCACTTGGCCTACTCTCTCCCTCCCTTTAGTCATTTGTTTCTTACATATGTGATTTTGCTTTATCTACCTACCATCTGTACTACTACTTTTTAATATTTTTAAAATAATGAAAAATACAGAAACAAGTATGCCAAGGTAAAAGGGGTCAATTCTACGGAATTCAAATGCGAGGGGACAATTACTGTCTTTTCTATTTCATACTTCTGTTTCTTTTTCTAAACTAATTGCTTTTTCACTTTTTAAAATAAATTGTTACCTCATGAGCAAATCTTTTAAGCATATGTATTTTGTAAATTCAACAGTAGCTAGGGAGCACTCACTCTGCATGATTTTGTTAACTAAAAAATTTATATTTGAATTAGGAAGTGAACTCCGAATCAAGTGCTCTTCATGGCAAAACTCTGGATCCTTGAGAAACTTCCACATCAACTTACACATTCTATAGTATATAAGGTCTGAGGACACAACTGTCTTTGGTCAGCTTGGAATATGCCACAGGTTTGAGAGAGCAGCCACCTATTGGTGTACTGCGACCATCCATTCTATCTTGGGAAGAAATGAGCCTAGGTGTTGACTCATCATTTCAAAGGTCAGTATCTTTATTTTTACATTATCTGATCATTTCATGAATGTTTAAATGGCAATTATTTAACTAACAAGTATCAAGGGGATGACAATTCAACTGTTACTCTAGCATCATGCTCAGCGCTGCGAGACATTTGAAAATTATGGCTCGGTGCCTGTGGCTCAGCGGGCTAAGGCGCCAGCCATGTACACCTAAGCTGGCGGGTTTGAATCCAGCCTGGGCCCGCCAAACAACAATGACAGCTGCAACCAAAACAAAAGTGGCCAGGCGTTGTGGCGGGCGCCTGACGTCCCAGCTACTTGGGAGGCGGAGGCAGGAGACTCGTTTGAGCCCAGGAGTTGGAGGTTGCTGTGAGCTGTGATGCTACAACACTCTACCCAGGATGACAGCTTGAGGCTCTGTCTCAAAAAAAAAAAAAAAAAGGAAATTATAACACCGTTCTTACCAAAATAGAGCTTCCTACTTATGAATTCTGAACTCTGAAAGTCTAGATTGAGATTTTATTTTTAAAGTATTCAACATTAGTAAAAAGGGAGGAAATGGGGCAAATAATCTGAATATTTACAAGCATTTGTATAACACAAATAATTACTTTTCATGGCTTCATAGTGTACCAGGATTAAAAGGTTTGGTTGCAATTTATGATGTCTCACTCTGGGGTTAGCCTCTTCAAGTGACCAGAATCTAATTATCTAAGGTGGGAGCAGTGAAAATCAGCCTTTCTAGAGCAGAGAGTGTGAACCAAAATAAAATCTTGAGCCTCCTCTATTAGGAGCTGACTGACCAGACCCCCTCTTGGCCAAGGGAATTCCCTAAAACTGAGTTGCTAGCCTTGAGAAAGGAGATCAGACACGCCTCATTGTGCCCCCTTCCCCTTCTTAAAATTGTCCTTTGTGACTCATTAACAGGCCTAAGCCTACACAGACCTATCTGCAGGTCCTTCTTATATATAATAAACCACTTGAGTCTGGGCATTTGTCTGGTACTTTGTCTCTCATTAACAGATCCCTTATCTGTAGTATTCCTTTTTGCTGACTCCTGGTCTATTAGACAGAGCCTAAACTCTGTGAGCTAAAGAATCTTTAAACCCACCTACAACCTGTAAGACCCTCTTCCCTCTCTCACCCCCACTCCAGCTTTGAGATGTCCCACCTTTTTGAGCCAAATCATCGTATGTCTTCCACATACTGATTTATGACTTTACCTAAAATTTCTGTCTCCCTGAAATGTATAAAACCAAACTGTAACCCCAACAAAGTGAGTCCGCTTAACTCAAGGCTTCTTGGATGTGGCTCTGGGTGTGGTCCTCAAATGTGGCTAACAAAAACCTCTTTATATTATTTTACAGAATATGGCTTCTTTTCCATGGATAAAAGGAACACAGGGACATGAGTGGGCACATCAAGGCAGACAGACCCTCTTTCTGGCTCTACCTAGCCAGAGCACTAGGAACTCTAGCGCATAGCTCTTGAAGAAAGTGGCTAAGAAGGTAATAACCTTGAGGCTGGGTAGTGTGGGAACATGGGAGGAAGCTTATTTGCCTTTAAGTCCTAGTTATGGACTGTCCCATTAACTGGCTGTGGATTGTGTTGATTTGCTGTCTAGCTTCCGTGTATCTTAATTTCCTCAATAATCAAATAAGGAGATTCGGCAAAATGATCTTTGTATTTCCTTTGAGCTTTAATGCTTTGTTATTCTAAGAACTCTATCAGTCAAGGGGTTAACCAACCAGGCCATGGGATTTGCGGAGGGTCTGCACTTCTATGACCTGGGTTCCTGTTGAATCCACAGAAGTCATGGATAAGAACGTATACATGCAGACACATGGGCATATGCAGAACTTGTGTCATACTGCTCTTATTTTATCTTGTTGAACAATAGCAATTTCATCTTCCATTTTTAAAAATAGCGGGGATCTATAGTACACAGATGATGCAAAGATACTTTGAGAATGATTTCTTTGCCAGGTGGCACGGGGACTGTCATCATAATGGAGCTCAAGGAAGTTTTCCCCAAAATAAGACTCCTTGATAGAAAAAGTATTTTGTATGAAAGGCTCTTAGAGATTAACAGGTGTTGGAAGGGGCTTTCCCTCTATCTTCACAAAAACCAGACTGACCCATCAAGAAGAGCTGATTGTCTTTTCATCCTCCCCCTATTAATCTCTGTATCTAGCCCAGGAAAGAAGATCAAGAATGCAACTGGACCTGGCCTAAATCATTTAAAATATACCTTTCTTTCGGGCTAATTTAATTTGCAAAGAGAATCATTTGCAAGTCGGTTTGTCCCCTCCATCTACTCATTCTCCCAAGTATCTATTCATTCCCCCTAGTAACCATGTATTTCCCCCAAACAGAATTACCTAATATTCTTTATCTCCCTTTCCCCTGTAAAATGAGGGTATATAAACTTCTGGCCTCCACTGGGATATTGGATCATCACTCTGTGATTCTCTCCATGAGCATGGGAAATAAAGTTGGTCTTTTAGCAAATCTTCTGGGGTGAAAGGGACATTTTCCCTTCTTCCTCATAGTGACTGCATCTGATACATATCGAAACTGAGAAAGCTGAGCCACAGAGAGCCACTTGTCTACAATTGCCCCTGCCAGACACAACAGGGTGCCGGAGCTCTCTCCCCAATGCCCGCCACAAACGCTCCATGTTCAGGCTGGAACATGGTTAGCTGGAACTGACTTTTATTTCTGCCCTCCCGGATCTAGTGAGAAATGTCAGGCACATTTATTAGTTATAGGCAGAAGGGCCCTGATGGGTCAGCCAGAAATTGAAACCTGAGGGAGAGGGTGCAGGTAAAGCCTGCCTGGAACACTGGCTAATTAGAAACACTGGCGCCCTTGACAGAGCCAGCTTGTATAAGCTGTTGAGGCCTGTGTTCACTTCATAAAGATGTTTTATATGGTATTCCTGGCAAAAGCTGGACACTTTAAAAGAAAAATAGAAAAAACATTATTGGTAGCTGGGGGGGGGATGTGTGTGTGTCTTAGTTTCTTTTCTTTTCTTTTTTTTTTGCCACTATAACAAGATATCACAGACTAGGTAATTTATAAAGAAAAGAGATTTATTGGCTCATGGTTCCAGAGGCTGGGAAGTCCAAGGGCGTGGCCTTCATGCTGCATCATAACATAGCAGAAGATGTTAGTGTGAAGAAGAAGTGTGACGGTGAGACAGAAAGAGAAAAAGGAAACCAAGCTATCCCAGTAATGAACCCACTCCTGTGATAACTAACCCACTCCCTTGAGAATGGCATTAATTCATTCATGGGGACAAAGCCCGCATGACTGATCATCTTGTAAAGGTCCCACCTCTTAATATTAGAATAATGGTAATTGAATTTCAACATGAGTTTGTCAGGGGACAAGGGGATATTCAAACCATAGCAAGGGGTAAAAAATGTCTTTTCTGCCAGTTGGCTTCTAACCACCCTCCTTTACTCTCTAAAAATGTGAAGATGAGGACTGTCAGAATAGTGTAGCTTCTGCCTTGATTTCCTAAGGAAGTACATCAACATTTCTGAGTCATAGTTTACTAGTCTGTAAACTGCAGATAATAGTATCTGTCTCTCCTTGCCTCTGGGGACTTTTCTAAAATTTATTTATTTATTTTTCAAAATATTAAAGGGATGCAAATATTTTTCTCACATGGACACCTTTTGTAATGCCTAAGTCAAGGCTTTTAGTGTGCCCATCACCCAAATACTATTTGTTGTACCTAAGAGGTAGGTTTCAAACTCTTCCTTCCTTCTTGTTTTTTTGATGATATTTACATCTCTTTTTGTTTTTCAATATTTACATCTCTTTTTCCCATCTGTGCCCAGTGATTAGCTTTTGTTTATTAGAGAGTATGTGTGGTATTTATTTTTCATTCCCAAGGTACTTCACTTAGAATAATGACCTCTAGTTCCATCCAAGTTACTGCCATAGAGATTATTTCATTCCCCTTTTATGGCTGAGTAATACTCCATGGTGTACACCAGGATGCCAAAAACATGTATACACATTTTAAACACTGTTATCTATGTATTACTTTTCAAAGTTCAATTGAATTATAGTAGTAATGTGTGGTATAACATTTGCTCAAAAGATGGCATTTGTCAAATGAATGCAAGGGTCACCATGTGACAGGCAGGACAGTCAAAGAAAATGGCAGAAACATGGCTGATTCAATGAGTGCAAGACCATTTTCATGTGGTATTTTGAAATTCAAGAACTGGTGGAAGTACAAGGTCATCGGAGGAATGAGTATGCAACAGAACTTCCAACATGCCTAACAATCACACACATTCATGGTAAGTTTGAGACACACGGTGTTGTGTGTGATGTGCTCAGGGGAAGATTTGAGAGGCCTCACACAGCAACAAGTACTGATTCTGCTGTGGTGTTGAAACAGTTTACACTCACCACAGAAGTCTACCAAACAGCATGCACGTGAGACAGGAGTTAGCAGAACAAGCATACAACACATGCTTAAAACAGCAAGATGGAAAGGTTTCATCCCAAGATTATTACATGCACTGAGACATGAGAGGTCACCCATAAGATTTTGCGAGGACAATGGATAGGATGAAGAGGTGCAGTTGGTTTCTCCCATTTCTCTTGACTTACCACCCCTGGACTTCTGTATGAAGAAGAATGTTGTGTACTGTAGAAAACTGGCTAAACTAGTGCTACTTCAGAAACAAATTAAAACAGCATGCATAGTGATACAAGTGGACATTCTGGTCAGTGTTGCTCCATCAGTGGTTTGCTGTAATCAGAATGGTCTGGACCCTGGTGATAACCAGTCTGAATACCTCTTATAATTGCAGAAGTCAAATGTGACTTGTATTCATCTTTTGTTATTGGTATATTACAATTTTAATATAGTTTCTTCCTTTCTTAAAATGTATTTATACATTTTGGCACCCTCTCTATATACCACATTTTGTTAATCCATTCATAAATGGATAAGCACTTTATGATTGCAAATTGTGTTACAATACACATTCAAGTGCAAGCTGTTTAAATGGGTTAAAATAAAGCAGCGCAAGGGCTTTGAAAACCATAAAGGACTATGCAAATGCATGGATCTCCTTAGTGTTCTCTCAGGCCAGAAATCCAAGGTAACAATGCAGACGGAGGTGAGAGTAGTGATTCTCAGTGGGAAGAGATTTTGCTTCCCAGGTGATATAGGTATTTTGGGTGGGTATTTTTGGTTGACTGTAGATGGGGTGGAGGGAAATATTACTCTTAGCATCTGGTGGGTAGAGGCCAGGGATGGGGTGCAACAGCTGTCAATGCACCAGGCAGCTTACACAACGAAGAATTATCTAGCCCACAGGGTCGTCAGTACTGAAGTTGAGAGGTCCTGGGTTACAGGTGTGTTGGTATGTTACAATGAGGCTCTCCTCCATCCTGTTTTGGTCTAAGGTTAGCCATTTCAAGGTAACCGAAAGGAGGCATTTAATAACTTGAAATGATGGGTCAGAAAAAGGGGAAAGCTCAATCAATGGTAATGCACCAATAAAGAACTGACCCATGTCCACTAGTTATTAAACTATTCGTCTCTGCTTTGGCTGGGAGCTTCACCTACTGCCAATAAGAGGCGCTGGTGAGAGGCTTGAGGAGCAGAAAGGCACACATTTCATTTGCACCCATTTCTTTCTCAGTGCCCTTTTCTCCACAGCACCACCCACATAATATTTCTTTGCCCTAGCCAAGGCAGTCTGTTCCAAAAGCAGCAGTTGAGTCCAGTTAGCAGTTTTCTCAACACCCACGGAAACAGGCTATTTACATCCCCTGAGAGACAGCTTTGACAGGTAGACAGGTGTCATAGTTGTAGTCTGTAGAGCCCTCCATCAAACTCTGAGTCTTAATGATTCTAACCCCTCCCTTGGTGCCCTCAGCCCAAGGGTGGAAGCTACTTCCTTTGGTCTCCATCTTCCAGATACTCTCATGACCTGTGGTTGTGCTTTCAGGCCTTCAATACAGTTAACGATTCTATATAGCGTTCCCTGGTGTGCTTCCTGGCTCCCACATGGACCTTGACTAATAGAGGAATGAAGCACAATGTCCTTGACAGAGGGAGGGGGCCCTGGGAAATGTCCATGTCCCACCTCACTCCAGCCAGAGTCAGGAAGGGCTAACTTGCACGGCAGCTCCCTAGCATTGGAGGGTGTGAGAGCTCTGCTCATTTTAGCCCAGGTTTGTAAAGAACAGCCTGGTGAGATGTCACCATTTAAGGTGACAATGTATTTCACCTCATCAAGATAGACTTGAGGAGTTGAGGTGGTGCATAAAAGGAAACAAGCTTGTACCTCCTTGGGTCTAAACATGGTTCTCCTTGGTCTCTTCTGGCCAGTCATCTCATTTGGACTTGACAAATCAACAAAACAGAGAAACTCAAGCTCCCTTCCAAGGGTTATCTATCCACCTCTAACCATGCTCACCAACAACTCCTTGTGTCTTCTCTCTACAAGTCAAACACACTGGAAAGCAATTTCTGTAGAATGTAAAGGCTTCTTTCCAAAAAATGGTAGAAAAAATATCCATGCTAAAAAAGCACTGGTTCATCGGATCTACAAAGACAATAAGAAATGCCCCAACTTTGAGACAGAAATCACTTGGTTTATGGGGAGAAACTATGAGATACCTATCTTCATTTTCAGTGAAGTAAATATTTTTTAAAAATATAGTGCTTATGTATATTTCTGCTCCAGCTGCAAACAGTAGTTGCAAAACAGTTCATGATCAGCAGCTGGAGAATAGTGACAGAAGAAAAAGAAAGTCACAAAAAACAAAAAAAGAAAGTCACATGGCTCCACTTTGTTCAGGAAATGTCCTTGAGTTATTCCTCTCCTCTAGGACAAAAGAAGAAGAAAATTTGCAATTGAGGAATGTGAATGCGTGAGTGTGTCGTCCCTTAACACCCAAAGTAGCCAGAATGGGACAGCTGTGGCTCCAGAGGTGTCACCCCATCTGACTCAGGGACATTGCCACTGAGGGTCGCAGGCTAGGAAGACCAGAGACCTCCTCGGGATGTTGAACTTGGAGACTGGCATTTTTCTGCCCTAGACAACTCCCCCATCATTTCACAGTGAGTGCTCAGATTCCAAGGAATGAGGAACCTTTTGTTGAGTGATCTGGAAGCTCCCAGATAACTGACGCTTAACCAGTAGACATACCCATGTGATGGGTACCTGATGAACATACAAAGCAGCCCAAAGTTGCTCTTTGACTGAGCCTTCGGTCAGTCCCTCTGGGTTTCTGAGAGAGAAACAGAGGGAATGTGTGTGTGCACCTGTGCACATGTATATGTGTTCAAATGTGTCCACATCCACATTTGTGTTACAGACAGACAACTCTGTCAAAACGCTGGGTTAGTTTTCTTTTCTTATTATTCTTGAGAATCCAAGATAGTGACCCTATGTGTTCTCACACCAGCACTGCTAATTAGAGGCTCCCTAGACATTGCTCAGGGAAAAGACCTTCTGGAGCATTAGGGTCTCTTCCCTCATCTCTCTGGGCAATGATGCCACCACCCCCATCAGGCTAGAGAGAGCTGATGATTGACTTCTTGTGTCCCTCTCGAATCCATATGTTGAAAGCTAATTCCCAGTGTGATGGTGAAAGTGAGACCTTTGAGAGGGTATCAGGTCATGAATGGGACCCCCATGAATAGGACTCCAAAGAACTGTCTCATACCTCTCTGCCTTCTGAGTGCCCAGCACTCAGACAGGAAATAGGTCCTCACAGACATGGAATCTTGGCTTTGATCTAGGACTTCCCAGTCTTCAGAACTTTGAGCAATGAGCACGTATTGTTTAAGCCACCCAGTCTACGGCATTGTGTCACAGCAGCCCCCACAGATGCCAATGAGAACTCCCATGGCCTGAGTACCCTGTGACATGGGGAAAGCAGATTCTCCTAGAAGGCCAGGGCTCAGAGGCCCTGCTGTGCTCCCGCTCGCTCCAAACCACTTGGCACTCACCAGTTAGATGGTTTCTGCCAACCTTGCGGCCAATTTGGCAGTTGCTAGGAAGTCTGGAACACTGCTTCTCAGACATCTGGTTCCAGCTCCAGACTTTCCCCATCAAAGACCGGACTTGTGTGAGGCAGATCCATGGGCTCTTCAGTTGCTCCTCCCAAGGTCAAAGTCCAAGGTCAGAGGGCACCCTTTCCCTCCACATAGAAAGACATTGCACACTGGGTCTTCAACCCAGTCTCTTCCAGGCTCCAAGCCCTGCCCCATTGTTAACGCTACAGCCTCCTTGTTAACTCAGGACCTTGGAAAAAGTCAAAAATCAAACAAACACAAACACTGGGGCTGTGCCTCCCAAAGACAGGGTGTGTGTGAGGAAGGTAAGGCAGAAACATGCACGTTTGGGTGTCTGTGCCCCAGGGTCACACTGCTGTCAGCTGACCGGGTTCTTCCGCTATTAATAACAATATGATATTCATAGCTTCTTCAGAGCAATTTTATATTACTAATTTCACTTTACTTCTTAAATATGTCAGATTGATAGAGTAGGGGCAGTCATTTTTGCTCTGTGATGGAGATATATTCTGAAAACTGCATCATTAGAAGAATCTATTACTGTGTGAATGTCAAGGGGTGTACTTGCACACAAACCTCAATGGAATAACCCAACACAGCTCCCCAGGGGTGTCCAACCTGCGGCCCATGGGCCAGCCACATGCTGATTTTGTGAGGACTTTTTTTGCTTATCTGTGGTGCCAGATATCAGGAAAAATATGCACAGATCTGGTTTTTTTTTATTGTCTTTATTATTAAATCATAGCTGTGTACAATAGTGCAATCAAGGGGTACAATGTGCTGGTTTCATATACAATCTGAACGATTTTCATCAAACTGATTAACATAGCCTTCCTGGCATTTTCTCAGTTATTAGATGAAGACATTTGTATTCTGCATTTAGTAAGGTTCGCCTGTACCCTTCTAAGATGCACCGTAGGTGTGGCCCCACCAATTACCCTCCCTCCACCCCACACAGACCTGTTTTGTTGTTGTTGTTTGCTAATCAGCTTTCATAAACATTTGTGTATTTAATGCATGGCTCAAGGCAAATCTTATTCTTCTAGCATGTGGCAGAAAAAAAAAAAAAAGGTTGGATACCCCTGAAGGCTACGTGGTACCCCTCCTAAGCTACAAGCCCAGGCAGTAAGTCACCACAGTGAATACTGCAGGCAATTGAAACACAATAGTGAGTACTTTTTTTTTAATCTAAAAATACTTAAACATAGAAAGGGGACAGTAAAAATACAGCATCATAATCTTACAGGACCACCGTTGTATATGTAAGTTTGCGGTTGACCAAACTGTTGTCCTGGGACACCTGACTGTATTATGATTCTTAATTGGACATAGACGAGTAAATTGAGGCATAAAATAAAATAATTCAGTAGCTGCTAAATGTGTTGATTGGCTAGAAGTAGAAGGGGGATTAGAACTAACTCTCCGCCCTGACCTTCTCCACGGCATTGCACCGTTTGCTTTTCTAGGCTGCATTATGGTGCAATGGGATAGAACGGTCTTTGTATCAGGAGTTCAGAGATTCATGAAAATCGTATGCTCGATTTCATGTGCATAGAAGATGCTTTTTTGTGAGCGGACTTAGAGCTTTCATGAAGTTTCCAAAGGGGTCTGTGTAGCCAAAAAGGTTAAGAACGCTGACTTGTCTACGATGTTGTCATGGGACTGAGATCAAGTTCAAGGTGACCCGTTTATGGATTATAAATAGGGGAGTCCTTCCTACTTGGCAATAGCTGAAGCCTAGAGAAGGTGGACGTGGGTGGTGGCAGGAATAATCATCTTATTCTTCAGAGTCAGAGAGTTGGAGCGGTCAGCATTTGGATAGGCAGAGGGAAGGCTTACAGAGCCCCATAGGCAGATCGCACAAGCCTGGAACTTTAGATCAAGGAAAATCCTTGCAGACCAGCAAACCTGAGGGTCCCAAAACCTAGTTTCACATTAGAATCACCGGGGGAACTCTGACAACATCCTCCGTTTGGGACCTACCCTTCAGGGATTTCTATTTTAATTATTCTAGGGGAACACTCTGACTCTCTGTATTATTATTTTTTTAATCCTCTCAGATGATTCTCATGTTCCAAAACTGAGAACCCCTCATCTTCTACACTAGTAGTTTTCAGCCAACATTGAACTCACTTGGGGAGCTTAAAAAAAAAATCCTCCTACTCACATCCCACCCTCAGATCTTTTGAGTTGTCAGAAATGTGCTTGGCATCAGGAATTGTTTTTTTTGCAGCTTTTGCAGTTTTTGGCCAGGGCTGGGTTTGAACCCATCACCTCCCGGCACATGGGGCCGGTGCCCTACTCCTTTGAGCCACAGGCGCCGCCTGGCATCAGGAATTTTAAATGTAACCCCAGGTGAATATCAGGAAACCCAAGTTTGAGAACCACTGTTGAGATCTAACCCAAAACCTCCTGCCGCAAAGAAAACCAAGCCAAAGGGATGTGACCCAAGGTCACAGAGCAGTGATTTTCAACTGCTGTGCCGCGGCACTCAGGAGAGGTTCTTAGGTGTGCCTTGAAAACGTTTAAAGGTCATTAATTAAATTATTTTCAAAAGAAGTTCAAAGCACACTAACTATATTCTTTTTTTCTTTTTTACCTTTTTTTTTTTTGATCAACATAATTCAAGTGTGCTGCACAAGGTGAATTATAGGTTCAAGTGTGCCGTGAGATAAAAAAGTTTGAAAAACACTGTTGTGGATCTAAGACAGAACCTAGATTAAACCCAGGACTTAATGCTAGACATGGATTGTCTCTGTCGGTCACCTGGAGATGGCAAATGAGGTTAACTTAGGCAGCTCAGGGCGTATCTGAGATGGGTGCTCCCCCCAAACACCTTGCTTCTCTCTTTGATTAGAGAAAAAAATCTCTTTTCTAATACCTCTGGGGCTGCCTTGACAGCTTGAAAAGGTAGGCAGCTATATACTAGCCCACATACACAAGGTATTTCCTATACACCAAGTGCTATCTTATTTTTTTATTTGTTTTTTGAGACAGAGTCTCACTATGTGACCCTCAGCAGAGTGCCCTGGCATCACAGCTCACAGCAACCTCAAACTCTTGGGCTTAAGCAATTCCCTTGCCTCAGTCTCCCAAGTAGCTGGGACTACTGGCACCTGCCACAATGCCCGGCTATTTTGTTGTTGTTGTTGTCATTGTTGTTTAGCAGGCCCGGCTTGGATCAAACCTGCCAGCCCCGGTGTGTATAGCCAGGACCCTACCTGAGCTGCAGGCGCTGAGCCTGCCAAGTGCTGTCTTAAACACTTTATTACTCTTAGTTTTCTTCCATTATAGATGAAGACAGGGAAGCCTGCCATCCTTTAAAGTTCCCAGCTTCCTAAAGCTGGTCAGCATCAAAGCCAGGGTTTCAGCCCAGAATCCACTTTCTCAAATACAACACATGGTTCAGCCAATCTATTCTGTACTGGAGGCAAGAGATGGCCCCAAAGAAATTCATGCATGAATAAGGCAGTGTTTCAACCTTTTTTTTTTTTTTTAAATCTCAGGCACACTTGAACGTAAGTTAAACTTCCACGGCACACTTAAATTATGTTGATCCAAAAAAAGTAAAAAAAAAAAAAAAAAAAAGAATATACTTACTGTGCTTTGAAGTTCTTTCAAAAATAATTTAATTAATGATCATTAAACATTTTTGAGGCATACTAAGACCTTTTCAGGGCAGACCAATGTGCCGGGGCATACTGATTGAAAATCTGCAGAATAAGGTTCTGTTTTTAAGCAGTTCTGGGAAGGGAAGTTGATGAGTGACTAATTTTTACACATGTGACATGGCAGGGGTTAAGAGGCAGATGTATTGTAATGTGAGGGGGATTACGCTTGGTTCTGGGTCAGAACTGGACACTTGGAGAAAGTTCCTTTGCCTTCTCTGTTTCCTGGAATTTTATGGTGTCAATGGGGAAATGGGACGGGGAAATGGGACTAGATCACCTCCTGCCTGAGAGCTTCTGAGGAGCCAGATTAAAGTGTGAATTTGTCTTTGAAGACCTTTCTCTGTGCCTGAGCGCCTTACACAGAGATCTTTTCTTTTCTTTTATAATGTTTTATTTTATTTTTTTTGAATCATAGCTGTGTACATTAGTTCAACCATGGGGTACAGTGTGGGGGCTTCACATGCAATCTGAGATATTTTATCAACCTGATTGACATACCGTTCATGGAGAGGTGGGGGGAGTTGGGACAAAGGGTGAGATCACAT
>CAUYON010021763.1:0-20037 GCA_963573935.1 Arctocebus calabarensis | reverse complement strand
GCCGTGGCATCACAGCTCATAGCAACCTACAACTCCTGGGATCAAGCGAGTCTCCTGCCTCTGCCTCCCAAGTAGCTGGGACCACAGGCGCCCGCCACAACGCCCGGCCATTTTTTGGTTGCAGCCGTCATTGTTGTTTGGTGCATCTGGGCTGGATTCGAACCCGCCAGCTCAGGTGTACATGGCTGGCGCCTTAGCCTGTTGAGCCACAGGCGCCGAGCCTGATTGTTGCTTTTTTTGATTTAAACGTCTTTATTGAGGTATGACTGACATATAGTCAAAGGTGCCTATTGAAACTGCACAGTTTGATAAGTTTTCACACATGTATGCACCCATGAAAGCATCCCCGCAATCCAGGTGATGAACACATCC
This sequence comes from Arctocebus calabarensis, assembly GCA_963573935.1. Lineage (NCBI taxonomy): Eukaryota > Metazoa > Chordata > Mammalia > Primates > Lorisidae > Arctocebus > Arctocebus calabarensis. The sequence continues at coordinate 19,665 of CAUYON010021763.1, read as the reverse complement.
ACCACTCCCCCCAATTTTTTTATACCATATTTTATAACATCTCTCTCTCTCTGCCCAGTCAAGGTAACCACTCATCTGTTTTAGTCAGTATAGATTAGTTTTTGAATTTTTCTAGGATTTTATAGGATGGAATGGAATCAGGCATTTTTTTTCTTTTTATTCATTCAGATTCTTTAATTCAGCATAATTAACATATTGCTACTTACAGCAGGAGTTCATTTATTGCTAAGTAGTATTCTATTGTTTGGATTTCCCAGTGTATTTGTCCATTTATCTATTGCTAAAATAATGGAGATGTTTTCCAGTTTGTGGCTATAACAAAGTCGCTGTGAGCATGTAGTGATGAGTCTTTGTTTTGGCACATGAATGGCTCTGTCTATGGCAGGTGCATGTAGAACTTTTTAAGAAACTGTCTGCTTTCTAGAGTGTTGTACTGTTTTACATTTTCATTAACAGTGCCTGGGGATTCTAGTTTTCTCACATCCTGGCCAACAGTTGGTGTGGTTAGTCCTTATAATTTTAGCGCTTCTAATTAGTAGATAGTGTTACCTCACTGTGCTTTTACTTTGCATTTCCAAATTAATAGTACTTAGCATCTCTTCATATGCGTATTTGCCATCCACACAGATTTTTTTGTTAGAGTGTGTTTAAATCTTCTGCTCATTTTTTCACTGGGTTTTTTTAAAATTGAATTTTGAGAGTTTTTTTATTTTTTATTTTTAAGATACAAGTCCTTTCTAAGATATGTGATTTGCACGTGTCGCCTCTCATTGTATGGCTCACCTTTTCATTCTCTAAAGGTCTTTCAAAGAGCAGAGGGTCTTAATTTTGATGAAGTTCTTTCTTGTGTGTTGAAACAGAGTTTGACTTTGTCACCCTCGGTATAGTGCCGTGGCGTCACAGCTCACAGCAACCCCAAACTCTTGGGCTTAAGTGATTCTCTTGCCTCAGTCTCCTAAGTAGCTGGGACTATAGGCGCCCGCCACAATGCCTGGCTATCATTATTATTATTTTGTCCTTGTTGTTGCAGTTGTCATTGTTGATTTTAGCTGGTCCTGGTTGTGTTTGAACCCACCAGCCTCGGTGTGTGTGGTGGACACTCTACCCACTGAGCTATGGGTGCTGCCTGAAGTCCTGTTTATCCTTTTTTCTTTTAAATGGATTGTGCTCTTTGGTGGCCTATTTAAGAACTATTAGCCTAACCTAAGTTCATAAAGTTTTCTTCCAGAAGTTTTACACTTTTAGGTTTTATATTCAAGTCTATGATCACTTGAGTTAATTTTTGTTTGTGATAACGAAGTGTGGATAAAAGTTTTTTTCTTTTCTTGCAAATGGGTGGCCAGTTGTCCCAGGACTATTTGTGTTTACAAGTATTTGGACAGTATTGACATATGCTGACCTATCTGTTCGGTAGACACCTAGGGGTAGAGTGGCCGTATCCCGTAGCCATGAGTTTGAAGGTGGACTCTAGGTTCAGTCCCGTGAATCTCTCCATCCTGATGCCAGCATCATATTGTATTGATTATTATACCTTTATAAGTCTTGAAGACCAAATTTTAAAATATACCTACTTTGTTCTTTTTCAATTTGGGGGGCTTTTTTCTTTTTGCATTTAAAAGTGGATTTTAGAAACAACATGGTCATTTCCACACAAAAGTCTGGAATTTTGGTTGGGATTGCATTGAACCTATAGATCAATTTGGGAAGGGCTAACAATGTAACAAAATTGGGTCTTTGGCTCAGCACTTGTAGCTCAAGCGGCTAAGGCGCCAGCCACATACACCTGAGCTGACAGGTTCAAATCCAGCCTGGGCCACCAAACAACAATGACAGCTGCAACAAAGAAAAAAAGTAGCTGAGTGTTGTGGCGGGCGCCTGTAGTCCCAGCTACTTGGGAGGCGGAGGCAGGAGAATCACTTGAGCCCAGGAGTTGGAGGTTGCTGTGAGCTGTGATGCCACAGCACTCTATCCAGGGCGACAGCTTGAGGCTCAGTCTCTAAAAAAAAAAAAACAAAAAAACTGGGACTTCTTAACCATTAACATGGTATATCACTTTGTTTATTTAGATATTCCTTGATATCACTCAATAGTCTTTTGGAGTTTGAATTTGTAGATCTTGCCATTTTTTTTTTTTTGTCAGATTTATCTGCATATATTTCATACAATTTTTTTTTTTTTTTTTTGAGATAGAGCCTCAAGCTGTCACCCTGGATAGAGTGCTGTGGGATCACAGCTCACAGCAACCTCCAATTCCTGGGCTCAAGCGAGTCTCCTGCCTCTGCCTCCCAAGTAGTTGGGACTACAGGTGCCCGCTACAATGCCCAGCCATTTTTTGGTTGCAGATGTCATTGTTGTTTGGCAGGCCCGGGATTTGAACCCGCCAGCTCAGGTGTACATGGCTGGCGCCTTAGCCCGTTGAGCCATAGGTGCTGAGCCATATATTTCATATTTTAATGTCATTTTAAATGGTACTTTAAAAGTTAATAATTTCTTTTCTTTCTTTCTTTTTTTTTTTTTTTTTTTTGTAGAGACAGAGTCTCACTTTATTGCCCTAGGTAGAGTGCCGTGGCCTCACACAGCTCACAGCAACCTTCAACTCCTGGGCTTAAGCGATTCTCTTGCCTTAGCCTCCTGAGCAGCTGGGACTACAGGCGCCCACCACAACGCCTGGCTATTTTTTTGTTGCAGTTCGACTGGGGCCAGGTTTGAACCTGCCACCCTCGGTATATGGGACCGGCACCTTATCCCGCCACCCAAGTTAATAGTGCATATTCATATGGCCAAGTTCGGCTGGGAATCTTTCTTTCTGGTGGAAGATAAAGATATAATATTAATCGAATCAAGGATATTTAAGTATTTGCCTTTTGATAAGAGTGACATTTCAAAAATGCTGGGGTGAACTTAGAGTTGTAATTTAAAACAAAATCTTAGCAGCGCTGTAGATATAGTATTTTAAAATACTTATCAGATTGGGGAGATGGTTGGACTACAAATAAAAATCTGGGAGACATCTGCAAGTAGATAGTATTTAATGCGTGAGAGCGAATAAAATCACCAAAAGACAGAGTGCAGTTAGAGAAGTCTATGGACTGAATCCTGGGTACTCCCAAGATCAGAAATTTAACAAACGGCTGAGCGAGGTGGCTCATGCCTGTAATCCTAGCACTCTGGGAAGCCGAGGATTGCTCAAGCCCAGGAGTTTGAGACCAGCCTGAGCAAGAGTGAGACTCTACCTCTATTAAAAGTAGAAAAACTAGCTAGGTGTGATGGTGGTCACCTGTTGTCCCAGTTATTGGGGAGGCTGAGGTAGGAGGCTTAACCCCAAGAGTTGGAGGTTGCTCCCAGGGCAACAGAGTGAGAGTCTATCTAGAAAAAAAAAAAGTGGAAAAGGAGCCCGAGAAAACGTGGCCTGAGAGTTGGGAGAAAAATCACTGTGAAGTAGGCCCAGTGCCCGTAGCTCAGTGGTTAGGACGCCAGCCACATACACCAGAGCTGGTGGGTTCAAACAACAATGACAGCTACAACAGCAAAAATAGCCGAGGTTGTGGTGGGTGCCTGTAGTTCCAGCTACTTAGGAGGCTGAGGCAAGAGAATCACTTAAGCCCAAGAGTTGGAGGTTGCTGTGAGCTGTGATGCCACTGCACTCTACTACTGAGACATAGTGAGACTGTCTCAAAAAAAACCACTATGAGGTAGAAAAAATCTTCAAGGACAAAGTGATCCCCGTACCCGTTAGGTCCCATCCGATGAAAACTGAGGACTGACCATTCAGTTTAACACTGTGAAGCCATTGGTGACCTTGCCGAGAGCAATTTCAGGCAGTTATGTCGATAACAGCCTATTTTAAGGAAATTCAAGAGAAAATGGGAAGAAAAGAACTAGAGAAAGTATAGGCAACTTTTAAGGAGTTTTTTGCCCTGTTGAGAAGCAGACCGAAGAGGTGGCAGCTGGGGGAGAACTACATGATCAAGAGAGGATTCTTTTGTTAAAGAATAAAGAAATGCCAAGTGTGTGTGTAGATGGGAATAATAAAGTGCAGAGAAAACAGATAATGCAATTGGGGGGGGTTGCTGGAACGGTATCTGTGAGTAGTGAAAGGGGTTGGGCCTTAGGAGAACGGACAGTTCAGTTGTCAGAACAGGACGGAAGACGGAGAAGGCAGGTACGCTGCAGTTGGGTGGGTGGGTGGGCAGGCGATTCAGTTCTCATCTTATTGCTTCTGTTTTCTCCGTGTAATAGAAAACAGGGTCATCTGACGTCTGTGGCAGACGACCCTGTAGTCTGTTAAGATGGGGTTGTAGGTGAATCAGTCCTCCAGGACGAACGGACCAGAGAGAAAGGCATTGTCATGAGTGACAACACTGCAGTCTCTTGAGGGTGGTGGTCATGAACGTCCCTGAAAAGAGCTCACTTGTTTCTCTCCGCCCACATTCCCCTGCACAGGTGCAGGCCCAGGGGAGCAGTATTGATTTCTCCGGGGTTACATTTTGTCAGGCGACTGTACGGAAGTGAGAGAGGGCAGAGGAGTGCGTTGAGCTGAAAAGTCATAAGGGGTGGTTGTAAGTGAGGTCTCTGATTTGAGATTGCAAAGGGATTTCGGTCATGACCAGGCAGAAGCTGAGAGTGGAGGAGAAGGAGGTCAAAGAAATGGAAGGCCATACGTACCTGGCAGGGGAGATAGCATGGTCATGAAGGTGGTTTTCCCAGGGCGAGGCTTATCCATGGCACTCCGGATGTGCTGACCCCTGCGATTCCCCAAATGTGGGAAACTCGGCTGCATGATTGGTGGCAGTGGGGCACTGTGTTTGCGCTCTCCCCTGCATAAAAAAAAGAAAGAAAAAGGAATGCAAGGCCAGGGCACTGGGAGGATTGTCTGTGTGTGTGTGGAATTTGTGTTCAGAACCTGCAGGCCTTTTCTGTTATTTTCTAATATGGTTTTTTGTTTGTTTTTGTTTTTGAGATAGTCTCGCTTGTGGGTAGAGTGCCGTAGCATCACAGCTCACAGCAACTTCAAACTCGTGGGCTTAAGTGATCCTCTTGCCTCACCCTCCCAAGAAGCTGGGTGGATTCGAATGCCCAGGTGTTTTTTGTTGCACTTGTTGTTTAGCTGGCCCAGGCCAGGTTGGAACCTGCCAGCCATAACCACTGTGCTACAGGCACCAAGCCTCTAATATGGGTTTTTGCTGTTGGACTCTCTGATAAAGTTTGGGCTTCTTCGTTAGGGACAATTTTATGTCTTTCCTTTCTTTTTTTTTTTTTTTTTTGAGACAGAGCCTCAAGCTGTCACCCTGGATAGAGTGCTGTGGCATCACAGCTCATAGCAACCTCCAATTCTTGGGCTCAAGCGAATATCCTGCCTCTGCCTCCCAAGTAGCTGGGACTACAGGCGCCTGCCACAACGCCCGGCCATTTTTTGGTTGCAGCTGTCATTGTTGTCTGGCGGGCCCAGGCTGGATTCGAACCCGCCAGCTCCGGTGTACGTGGCTGGCACCTTAGCCTGTTGAGCCACAGGTGCCGAGTCTATCTATGTCTTTGCTTTCATAGTTTCTTTATCCTTAGTGCTCTACACAATTTCCTTGCTGTTGTCTTTCATTCCTTCTAGTGCATTTTAATTTTAGCAATTTTATTTTTATTTTCTGAGCTTGCTTTCTTGCGTCTGATTAATTTTTTACCGCGTCATCATTTTCCAGAAAAAAATTTTAGTTTTGGACAGTTTCCTGGTTTGTTGGAACACATGTAATTCATGTGTCCGAATATGGCTCGTATCTTTGCTCAGGTATTACGTTTTCACATGTAATTTTTCCTGAAGTGAGATGTTGTGTTATGTAACTAACTTCTAAATATCTTTTAATTTTAGGTCTCAAAAAATAAGGATGGAAAAGAACAAAGTGAAACGATATCACCGTCCGAAGATGAAACATTCTCTTGGCCAGGTCCCAAAACAGTTATGTTGAAAAGAACATCTCAAGGCTTTGGTTTTACATTAAGGCATTTCATTGTTTATCCCCCAGAATCTGCAATTCAGTTTTCATATAAGGTAAGAGAAATAATTAAAGTAACTTGATAAAAACATAAGGCTATTCCCATCTTCCTCTTCCCTCCTGCCTTTTTTCTGTCTTAAAAGAATTGTCTTGGGTGGCGCCTGTGACTCAAAGGAGTAGGGCGCCGGTCCCATATACCGGAGGTGGCGGGTTCAAACCCAACCCCGGCCAAAAACCAAAAAAAAAACAAAAAAAACCCAAAAGAATTGTCTTGCATTTGCATCTTAACATTCTTTTTCTTCGTTTAGATATGCTTCTACCTTTTAGAATAAAAACTCGAATCTGTCCAGGCCTAGTGACTAAGGCCTGTAGCATCTTAACATTCTTTTTCTTCATTTAGATATGCTTCTACCTTTTAGAATAAAAACTCGAATCTGTCCAGGCCTAGTGGCTAAGGCCTGTTAATCCCAGCACTTTGGGAAGAGGAGGCGGGAGGAGTTGGAAACCAGCCTGTCTCTTCAAAAAATTTAAAAGAATGGATAGCGCCTGTGGCTCAAAGGAGCAGGGCACCGGCTTCATATGCCGGAGGTGGCAGGTTCAAACTCAGCCCTGGCTAAAAACAAACAAACAAAAAACACAAAGAATAAATTTAAAAGAATTTAAAATATTTTTAAAAATTAAAAAGACCACGTGTAGTAGCAGCCTAGCACTCGGGACACCAAGGTGGGTGGATTGCCTGAGCTCACTGGTTCGAGACCAGCCTGAGCAAGAGCGAGACCCTGTCTCTAAAAATAGCCGGGTGTTGTGGCGGGCGCCTGTAGTCCCAGATCCTTGGGAGGCTGAGACAAGAGAATTGCTTGAACTGAAGAGTCTGAGGTTGCTGTGAGGTGTGATACCCTGGCATTCTACTGTGGTGACATAGTGAGACTCCAATCTCAAAAAAAAAAAAGAAAAGCAAAAACTTCATTCCTCTCTGAAAGATTATAGTGATTCTGAACTCCTAATCTATTTTTTAAGGACTTCTAATTCCAGATCTCATTCCACTTTTTCTATTATGTCGCTGAAGTACTGAATTTTCTGGGTGGTATATGCAGAGGAAGTAGTTCTTTAAAGTGTTTCTGATAGTTATAGAAAATCAGTAGGATTGTAACAGTACTTAAATTAACATTCAGGTATGAAATATGGCAAGTCAGAAGTTGAAGACACAGCTTCTTGTCACAGTGAATGACTTTAATATGCTTCACTGGGTAGTGACACGGCCTAGGAAGGGACAGCTTGGATTAAGTGTACGTGCAGGTGATACACACGGAGTACCTGTTCTGTGTCCTGCGCTGTTCTTCACGGATAGTACACGGCAGGTCCTCTGGAGCAGGGGGTATCATGAGCCCCCTGTAACAGATGAGGAGGCTGATCTGGGTCATATAGTGGATAAGCAGTAGACCTGGAATTTGACCTTGACCAATGTGAACACCTGATATTAACTGTTGTATGGCTGTGTAATGGAATTAACAATATTCAGAAGAGTTGTGAGACCTCAGCCAGGCCAATTGGAGAAAATTGACCTAGAAGATTAGAAAATTCTAAGTATCTGTGAACCGAAGTTGTCTTTTAAAAGTAGTGTTTGTATTTGTATCTAGAGATCACACCCTTTTATTTATTTTTTTGAGACATAGTCTCACTCTGTCACCTGGGTAGAGTGCAGTGGTGTCATCATAGCTCGTTGTGACCTCCAGCTCCTGGGCTAAAGCAATCCTCCCGCCTTAGCCTTCTGAGTAGTTGGGACAATAAACACTTGCCACCATGCCCTGCTGATTTTTCTAATTTTAGTAGAGATGGTGTCTTGCTCTTGCTCAGGCTGGTATCAGACTCCTGAGCTCAAGCTATCCGCCTGCCTCGGCCTCCGAGAGTGTTAGAATTACAGGTGTGAGCCCTAGCACCTGGCCAGTAGGTCCTCACTGAACATCATTGATAGAGTCTCGGAAACTGTAACTTCAAGCAAAACGAGGTGTAATGAAACCAATTCTCCCATCATCTAATTGATATAAACTAGAATTAAGTCACTATAGTTTATTTCTGGTCACTATAACATCACCAAACATCTAAATGAAAACCACAGTACTTCCAGTATTAAACATTAATAAATATGATCTGTACACAGATTTAAGAAAGATTTATAAAAGGAAGTCCAGAGTTTAGGTTGGCTGGTGTGCACCTCAGCAGCTCAGGGTATAAGGCAGCCCCCAACCGTGGACAGGACATGATTCCCTCACGGGGCGCACTCACGCCTACTGGGACCCTGCAAATGAAATACGTCCAGTCATCCAGTGCTGGGATTTGGGAGGAGAGTGGAGTATCCAGAGAAAACCTGTAACCACACAGACAATGGCTACAGCTGGAAATCAGTTGTTTTTTCCTCATCAACATTGTGATGGAATGACTTTAAATAGGACCTGCTGTGTAATTGTGGACAACACAGTCCTTGGAGTCAAAATTTGAGTCTGGGTTTGAGTTCCATTTGTGCATCTTGTTAAGCTGTATGACCTTAGAGAAGTCACCCCACAGACAATAGCAGCACCTTTTTCATGGGTTGCATGATGATGAAATGATACATAGTACGTGTGAAATGCCTAGCCTGGAAATCGAGAGATTGTAATTGCTCAGTAAATTTTAGCTATTGATATTATTGATATTTCATACAGATGTTCTTGCAAATTTTATATAGAAAACATAGACTGGAATCTTATCCATTTTCACTATGAAATTTGATCAGTTCACTTCAAAGGAATTAAACAATTTTTAATATCATATGGTTCTTAGGAAATGGGCAATTCATACAACATTGTCTTTATTAAATGTCACTTAACTGGCAATCTTGTTAGTGTCAGAACTAAGCTTACAACCAGGAGAAGAAGAAGAAAACAACATTTCGGCAGCCAAGATAAAGGTCAAAAATTATGTAAGACGTGATCAGCTCTTTACCCAGCGCTTGTTTTTCTTTCTTCTGTATGTGGTAGCTTCCATGTGGAAGCTGAACAAATGTTTGAATAAATGTATTTTATGCTAGTGGGGGTTTTTTTTTTTTTTTGCTTTTTTTTAGGGGGGGCTTGGTTTTTTTTTTTTGAGGGGGACACAATCTCAAGCTGTCCCCCTGCATAGAATGCTGTGGCGTCATTGTACCTCACAGCAACCTCCAATTCTTCGGCTCAAGTGATCCTCTTGCCTCAGTTTTTTTCTATTTTTAGTAGTGATGGATAGTAGTTTTGCTCAGGCTGGTCTCAAACCCATGAGCTCAAGTAATCCACCCACCTCGGCCTCCCAGCGTGCTAGGATTATAGGCATGAGCCGCCCTGCCCATCTAGTGGGGTTTTTCATGTGTTTTTTGGAGACAGAGTCTCATGTTGTTATACCAGGCTAAAGTGCTGTGGTGTCAGCCTTAGGTTTAGTAACCTCAAACTCCTGGGTTCAAATGATCCTCCTGCCTCAGCCTCCCAAGTAGCTGGGACTATAGGTGCCTACGACAACACTCAGCTAATTTTTCAATTCTTAGTAGAGGCGTGATCTCAACTCTTTTGCAAGCTGGTCTCGACCTCCCAAGTTCAAATGATCCTCCTGCTTTAGCCTCCCAGAGTAATAGGATTATAGGTGTGAACCACTGTGCCCAGCCTATGATAGTTTTTTAAGGGTGCTAGTCTAATTTTCCAGCTAGAAGTGGATGGCAGAGCAGCCAGACAACCTGATAGCAATGACCAAGTAGAAAACAAAACTTCACAATTAAATATAAGGACTTACAAATGCATATGTATTAATTTGGAACCAATCTACTTATTAATACAGTAGGTTGAGTACCCAAGGGACTGTAACAAACTGGTCAACATATGGAGGTGGTCAATGTAGAGAGGTAGTCAACTATGGAGGTTCTGCTAGACAGTCCAAGTCATATAATAGCCCCTCTAGTACATTTACGTATAGGAGAGTAAGCTATGACCAATCCTCCTCCCAAATTCTGGGTTGCCTATCTCGCTTCTTACTTGACAAGTCCACTTGGATCTCTATTAGACGTCTCCCTCACACTTGGCATGTCAACAACTGAACCCTGGATATCCTCACCCTAAATTGGGCCTCACTCATCGCCTTCCCATGTCTACTTGTGTCTACATCTTTCTGGCAAGAGACACTTTAGTGAGATCATAATGGGCACATGGTGGAAAGGTCAGTTTGAATTTAATTGAGCCTGGCTGTGATTTAACAAGAGTTTATAAATGTGTATTTATATGTGAATTTTTTTTTTTTTTATTTGTAGGATGAAGAAAATGGAAACAGAGGAGGTAAGCTATAAGAATTTTGTTTCTAAATATTTGGTACCCATGTCTTCTGTTCTTTGAAGTGATATTAAGAGATACGATATAGTTCAAATATATAGCAGTTTATAGGTGTTATAGAAATTAAGTATATTTTCCTTAAGACTTCAAAGTTTTATGAATTCCATTGTCTCACTACCACAATTTGAACATGTAATGATCTTATTATTAATTACATGTGAGCATTTATGTGGGGCAATATATTAATAATCCCAAGGAAAGTACCCACACGGACAGTGGCTACAGCTGGAAATCAATTGTTTTTTCCTCATCAACATTGTGATGGAATGACTTTAATAGGACTTTCGACTCTGAGATTTTTATTTCAATTAGTAACCCTTCTAAATTTAGTGATTCTTTTAGGTAGGGAATGCTGTGTGTTTTATTAACTAGATTTATTGACCCAAATATTGAAAAGAAGAGGATTTGGGTTCTTCTTCTAGTTAATCATACTCTTGGTTTAAACATTAATTAATGAGCTTAAAAGGAGAATCAGGCTGGAGATAGGATTATTTCTTACTAATTCTGATTTATTTTAATTTTAATTTTAAATTTTAAATCAACTTATGGAGTTAAAATTCACATGCAGCAAAATGCTTTCATTTTCAACATAATTTTAGACAACAAAATTGCAAAAATAGTATAAAGGGTTTTCACATATCCTTCATCCAACTTCCCCTAGTTTTAAAAACACGATTCTGTGGTACAATCAACAAAACTAAGAAGTTAGCGTTGGGCGATACTGTCATCTGAAGGACAGGCTTTGTTTGGATTCTGCCAGTTTCCCCACTCATGTCCTTTTCCTGTTCCACGTTGCATCCACCTGCCATGTCCTCTGGGTGTCCAGTCTGTGGCATTTCTCAGTCTTCCCTTGTATTTTACGACCTCGATGTTTTCAACAAGTTACCAGTTATTGTCTAGACTGCCCTTCTCTTTGGTTTGGTTAATGTTTTTCCATCACTAGTTCCATGTTACACATTTTTAGTGAGAATACCATGTTTGCCCTTGTGAGTTTACAGTGTACTGAGTTTATTTTTTTTAAACTAGTGTTTATTTTCCATCAACCTTGTTTCCATCTTCAGTTTGGTGAGTTTTTTTGTTTGTTTTTGTTTTGGAGACAGTCTTACTTTGTTGCCCTCAGTAGATTGCTGGTGGCATCAAAGCTCACAGCACCCTCAAACTCCTTGGCTCAAGTGATTCCCTTGCCTCAGCCTCCTGAGTAGCTGGGACTATAGACACCTGTCACAATGCCCGGCGATTTGTTTTTTTTTAATTATTTTTTTGGAGACATTGTATCAGTATGTCAACCTTTATAGAGTGACATGGCATCATACCTCACAGCAACATCCAATTCTTGGGGTCAAGTGATTCTCTTGCTTTAGTCTCCTAGTAGCTGGGACTATAGGCGCCTGCCACAACATCTGGCTATTTTTAGAAATGGTGTCTCGTTCTTCTTCAGGCTGGTCTTGAACCTGTGAGCTCAGGGCAATCTACCTGCGTTCGCCTCCCAGAGTGCTAGGATTACAGGTGTGAGCCACCACGCCTGGCCCTGTTCATCTTTCCATAAGGTTTTTTTGTGCTCCTTATATTCTGTTGGTTCTAGATAAAATTAATCCACTTTCTATCTTTTTCTTTTAAATCTTCTGTCTTGTCTTTAAATCTTTTTGAGACAAGGTCTCACTCTGTTGTTTAGTCTAGAGTGCAGTGGCGTCCTAGCTCACATCAACCTTAAAGTCTTGGGCTCAAGAGATTCTCTTACCTTAGCCAAGTAACTGGCCACCATGCCCAGCTGATTTTTCTTCTTTGGTAAAATTGGGGTTTTGCTTTTGCTCAGGCTGGTCTCAAACTCCTGAGTTCAGGTGATTCACCTGCCTCAGCCTCCCAGAGTGCTGGGATTACAGGCATGAGCCACTGTGCTCAGCCTGCTTTCTGTCATTGTAAGGTTTTGACCCTTGTAGAATTTCTTATAAATGGAATAATACAGTAGGTTCTCTTTTGTGTATTATGCCTGGCATATTTTTGAAGTTTACTGTATGCTGTGTATGGATACTGATGTACCATCCCCCTTTTTTGGCTGAAGTTTTCCTTTGTATGAACATACCACAAATGGTTTACCCACTCTCCTGTGGCAGACCTTTGTAATACCCATTTGACGTCTTGGAGAGGTTAAGCTAAGGGTTAAAATGGGAGGAAAATGATTTCTTTCAGCACTAGGGAAACTGATCTGAGGGAGCAGGGCCAGGTAGGCGTCTTCGTAGTTGTCACTCGTGCCAGATGAGCCACTCCTGCGTCACCATCTGTCATGCACCAGCGTTCAGGATGAATTCCAAGAGCTACTTGGCAGGGGCTAGAAATTAGCTTTTAGTGGTGTAAGTAAAAATTTGCAAAACTAGCATCAGCAAGAGGAAAGAGGACGCATGTCCTCTGTCAGCGTCTATAGACTGAGGTGCTGTTGCTAGGGCAACCTGCTGGACACACAGCACCTAGAATCTTACATCTGTTATGGGGGAAGTAGACTTCTAATAAACGTAGAAGGACGCAGCCATACTTGTGAACACCTAAGGATAAAGGATTCATGTAAAGTTTAGGGAAGACATCAATTTAGAGGCCCTGAACACCTTCTAGGAGCCATCGTCACCTGTTACTCAATTCTGAATACCTAGAGTGGACCTGGAAGGTTCCATGAGTTTAAAAGGAGGGCTCTACCCACGTTGATCGTGCCTTTGCTTTCCACCTGGAGACTTGTTCATATCATCCAGTTGATGTTTGGGGTCATAGCTATTTATTCCACAGAGGCCTGTTTAGCTTAAATACACATGTAATAGTCATATTATCATTTCAACTAAAATGGTCAACTATTAGACCATATATTTTTTTTTTTTTGAGACAGAGCCTCAAGCTGTCACCCTGGGTAGAGTGCTGTGGCATCACAGCTCACAGCAACCTCCAATTCCTGGGCTCAAGTGAGCCTCTTGCCTCCGCCTCCCAAGTAGCTGGGACTACAGGTGCCCGCCACAACGCCCAACCATTTTTTGGTTGCAGCCTTCAGTGTTGTTTGGCGGGCCTGGGCTGGATTCGAACCCGCCAACTCAGGTGTACGTGGCTGGCGCCTTAGCCCGTTGAGCCATTAGACCATATTTTATGTAAAACACATTCCTTCTGACTTCTAAGTGTTTTTATAGATCAGCTTTAGCATGCCCCCAATTCGTAGATAACCTATATAATTTTTTTAATTCAGTGGACTGTTAGAATTTTTATTTTTATTAATTTTATTTTTGTTTTTTTTTTTTTTTTTTGTAGAGACAGAGTCTCACTTTATCGCCCTCAGTGGAGTGCGGTGCAGTCACAGCTCACAGCAACCTCCAGCTCTTGGGCTTAGGCGATTCTCTTGCCTCAGCCTCCCGAGTAGCTGGGACTACAGGCGCCTGCCACAACGCCTGGCTAATTTTTGATGCAGTTTGGCCGGGGCCAGGTTTGAACCCACCACCCTCGGTATATGGGGCCGGCGCCCTACTCGCTGAGCCACAGGCGCCGCCCAGAATTTTTATTTTATACTCTCATTTCCTCTTAAAACTTATTCTCTTCTTTTTTTTAATTAGTAACATTTTTTAAAATTTAAGGTTACTATGAAGGTACAAATAACCAAATCTCAATATTTGAATTTGTTAGGTGGCATCCCTCTTTTGAACTTATTTTCAAACATATTGAGATTATGAAATCCTTTTTTGTAGAATTTTGTTTTAATGTGATAGAATCTCAACCTTCAGTGTAATGACCAGAGTCAAAACTTAGAATCACTGGCGACAGAATAATTGCCAGATTTTTATTCCAACTCTTAAGAGATCCTGTTAGAATGCCAAAATTCTATGAAACAGTTGAAAGATTTTCTTTTGGTGTTCTTTCTTTTTGGCAATTTATTGAAATCTTTTATGTGTGTACTCTGTTAGGTTTTCACTTTTTTTTTGTTGTTAGGTTTCTATACTATGATACAAATATATTTATGAGGTCATTTAAATAGAAGAATATTTTTTGTTGGTAGCAATTGCTTGTGGGTAATTGATGTCCTGTTTCTTAAATCTTTGGAGAAAATACTCATAAATAATCAAAGTAAGAATAATTGAGTATTAATTTTGTTAAATTTTTTTCCTATTTATTCCATAAGTTAAAATTCTATCTCAGTTTAATGGTAGGACATATTTACTGTTCTAAAATGGGTATATTATTTTGTTAAGGTACTTAAATAATTTTTGGCATTAAAACTTATGTTCAAGCATGTTAATAATAGAAAAAAAGTAACTAGGAGTCTGCAGATTTTCTTAGTAGTAAAAATTTGTATTGTGATTACAGTCATTTTTGACTAAACAGCTCTGTAAGCTGAGGCTGGCCAGGGTCCCACAGACACCAGAATTGGAACCTGGATAGCTTGCTAAATGCAAAAGAGTAAATGACAAGGAACAAAAATGACAAGGAAATTTTGGAGTTTGAGCTTTCAAAGCCCCAATTCTGTTACTTTATGGATGATTTGAAGGACATTCACAGTTAATTTTGATTAATACAATTTCCCTGTGAACCGATTTCCATGTAAGGTACCCCTCACTATGTCATCTTTCTCCCTTTCTCTCTCTCTTTATCACAATACTTCCAAATGTCCTAGAGATAAATCTGATTGGTGCCGTTCATCATTTAATGCCAGCTTCGTAGCACTTGCTGTGTTTAGAGATCAAATGTTCAGTTGAATGAAGAGAAGAATTTTGTGAAGCTGAGAAAATTGAGTATACTTTATGCTGCTGGTCTCTATTCTGCTAATATGTTGCAAACCCATTTCTTCAGTGTAATATAACACTAAAATATGGACATGAAAATTTGTTGCAAGAAGAAATGTTATTGTGGGCAGGCCTGTGTTCTGAGGTTTTGGAGTGAGATAAAGTAGCATGTTTACCTTTCTTTTAAAATGTAGCAATATAGCAACACTGGCTCGGTGCCCTTTGCTCAGCGGCTAGGGCGCCAGCCACATACACTGAAGGTGGCAGGTTTGAGCCCAGCCCCGCTTGCCAAACAAAAATGACAACTATAACCAAAGAATAACTGGGTGTTGTGGGGGGCGCCTGGAGTCCCAGCTCCTTGGGAGGCTGAGGCAAGAGAATCACTTAAGTCTGAGAATTTGAGATTGCTATGAGCTGTGACGCCACTGCACTCTACCGAGGGCAACATAGTGAGACTCTGTCTCAAGAAAAAAAAAAGTAGCGATATAAATTAAGTTCCGTGGACCTCTTTTCTGATGTCTTTGAGAAGGAACATTGAATTAACCCCTTACGATCCATTTTTAACTGTATTGATCATTTAAACTATTTGTCTTTTTCTGGCAGTTAGGTAAATGTTCTTGTTAGTTGTCTGTTTTTATTAACTGTTACTGCTGTTCAGTAGAACAACCACAGGTGTCTTCAATAGTCTTGAGGCTATTTTAGGAAAGAAGAATGATGGTGGTGAGGATGGTGACTCATGGCCATGGTAGTGGTAGCCGTGGCTGATGTAACAGTGTTCTAACACTGCATCAGTTAATTTATTTAATCCTCATGTCAGCTTTCTGGGGAGAATGCTATTGTCACCCCCATTTTTAAAATAAAACAGGCACAGAGTGTTTAAGTAACTAGCAAGTGGGAGAGTTGGGCTGAGACTCAAGCAGTCTGGGTCTGGTGGCTCTTCTTAAATTTCTGCCACAGTCCTTCAGAAACTTCTTTACTGGCTCAGTGCCCATAGTACAGTGGTTACGGCCTTAGCCGCATACACTGAGGCTTGTGGGTTCGAACCCAACCCGGGCCAGCTAAACAACAATGACAACTGCAACAAAAAAATAGCCGGGCACTGTGGCGGATGCCTGTAGTCCCAGCTACTTGGGAGGCTGAGACAAGAGAATGGCCTAAGCCCAGGAGTTGGAGGTTACTGTGAGCTGTGACACCACAGCACTCTACTGAGGGAGACAAAGTGAGACTCTGTCTCAAAAAAAAAAAAAAAAAAGCTTCTTTACAAAATTCATTCATGAAAATGTGTGAGAAAGAGAGTTCTATTTGCTTGAAAGTAGACAATATTAAAAGATCCCCATTATGGGCAGTGTCTTTGGCTCAGCGAGTAGGGCACTGGCCCCATATACCGAAGGTGGTGGGTTCAAACCTGGCCTCAGCTGCACTGCAAAAACAGAAAAATAGCTGGGTGTTGTGGCCGGCGCCTGTAGTCCCAGCTACTCAGGAGGCTGAGGCAAGAGAATCACCTAAGCCCAGGAGTTGGAGGTTGCTGTGAGCTGTGACGCCATGGCACTCTACCAAGGGCAGTAAAGTGAGACTCTGTCTCTACCAAAAAAAACCAAAAGAAAGATCCCCATTTTACCTCTCAGATACAATTTTAGCTGACATAGTATTAGTATT
Source organism: Arctocebus calabarensis (assembly GCA_963573935.1). Lineage (NCBI taxonomy): Eukaryota > Metazoa > Chordata > Mammalia > Primates > Lorisidae > Arctocebus > Arctocebus calabarensis. The sequence goes on along the minus strand of CAUYON010021763.1, from coordinate 2,907 downwards.
TCATAGACGGTCTTTAATTTTCTTCATCATCACAATTGAACATGAGTTAACTGGCTTAATTCTCTTGAGCCTTTACTTATGGATAAAGCATCATTGCTTTAATATCTGCAGTTGCTGTTTTGATTCAGTTATATATATATATATATATACACACACACATACTTTTTTTTTTTTTTTTTTGAGACAGAGTCTCAAGCTGTGGCCCTAGGTAGATTTGCTATGGTGGCACAGCTCATAGCAACCTTCAATTCTAGGGTTTAAGTGATTCTCTTGCCTTAGCCTCCCACGTAGCTGGGACTACAGGTGCCCACCACAACACCTGGCTATTTTTTGTTGCAGTTGTTATTGGGGTTTTAGCTGGCCCAAGCTGGGTTTGAACCCACCAGCCTCGGTGTATGTGGCCGTTGCCCTACCTACTGAGTTATGGGTGGTGCCTTGATTCAGTTATATTTTTGATACCTATGCATCTTATGACTGACAACACTTTTTGTTTGTATTGTTTTTCTTTCTTTCTTTTTTTTTTGAGACAGAGCCTCAAGCTGTCACCCTGGACAGAGTGCCGTGGCATCACAGCTTACAGCAACCTCCAATTCCTGGGCTCAAGTGAGTCTCATGCCTCTGCCTCCCAAGCAGCTGGGACTACAGGTGCCCGCCACAACGCCTGGCCATTTTTTGGTTGCAGCTGTCATCGCTGCTTGGCGGGCCCAGGCTGGATTTGAACCCGCCAGCTTAGGTGCACCCCTAGCCCTGTTGAGCTACAAGCGCCGGGCCTTTTTTTTTTTTTTGCAGTTTTTGGCCAGGGTCAAGTTTGAACCCGCCACCTCCAGTATATGGGGCCGGCGCCCTACTCCTTGAGTCATAGGCGCCGCCCTTATTTGTCACTTTTAGGAAACAGTAAGGGCACTCTTAGGTATTTATTTACTCAATATAAATGAAGCATGCCCACACAAAGACTTGGATAGGAATGTTTATAAATGTTCTTTCCAACTCAAGGATTCATCACCATTTAAATAAAGTATGGTATATTCATATAGTGGAATAAAATATAGCGACATGGATGAATCTCAAAACTATCTTTCTATTAAGGTGAAACTCACCCTTTAAAACTAAATAATCCAGTGGAGAATTAAAGAATATGTATGAAAGGTTATACACCTACCCACCTCTGTGTAGTTTTAGAACATTTCCATCACCCCAAAGGAAACCCCATATCCATTAAGCGCTTTCTGTGCCGCCCTCCCCCTTAGTTTCCGTCAACCCCCAGTGTGTGTTCTGTCCTTGTCACTCACCTATTTGAAATACTTCCTACAAATGCAATCATATATGACATTTTCTGTATGGCTTCTATCATTTAGCGTGACGTTTTGCAGTTTACCTGTGTCTAGCATACATCAATATTCATTTTTGTTAATGGCTGCATGGTGCTCCACTGTGTATATATATCAGCATGACAATTCATTTCTTTTTTTTTTTTTTTTTTGCGGTTTTTGGGCTGGGGGCCGGGCTTGAACCCACCACCCCCGGTATATGGGGCCAGTGCCCACTCCTTGAGCCACAAGCGTCACCTCACAATTCATTTCTGCATCTATTGATGGGCATCTGGGCTGTTTCCACCTTTTGGGTGTGGTGAATGGTGCTGCTGGGAACATTCCTGCACAAGGATTTGTTTGGATTCCTGTCCTTGATGTTTTGGAGGTATACCCAGGAGTGGATTTGCTGGGTTACATGGTAACTCTGTGTTTAGTATTCAGAGGAACTGCCAGACTGTTCCCACAGCCGCTGTGTGCCATTTCTCCAGCCCCATTAGCAGCATGTGAGGCTCCTAATTTCCCAACATCCTTACCAACCTGTGCTGTTTTCCATTTTTGTATTATAGCCAACCTAGTGGGTGTGAAGTGGTATGTCTTTGTGGTTTTGATTTGCATTCCCTTACTGACTAACGAGTTTCAGAATCTTTTCATGTGCTTTTTGGCCCTTTGTATATCTTTTTTGGAGAAATGTCTGTTCAAGACCATTGCCCATTTTTTTTTTGGTAGAGACAGAGTCTCAGTTTATCGCCCTTAGTAGAGTGCCGTGGTGTCAGTTTACAGCAACCTCCATCTCCTGGGTTTAGGCGATTCTCTTGTCTCAGCCTCCCAAGTAGCTGGGACTATAGGCGCCTGCCACGACACCCAGCTATTTTTCTGTTTTGTAGTTCGGCCGGGTTTGAACCTGCCACCTTCGGTATATGGGGCCAGTGCCCTACTTGATGAGCCACAGGCACCGCCCTTGTTTGTTTGAGACAGAGTCTCCCTCTGTCTCCCTGGGTGGAGTGCTGTGGCACTCATCATCATACCCCACAGGAAACTCTGATTCTTGGGCTCAAAGTGATCCTCTTGCCTCAGCCTCCTGAGTAGCTGAGCCTACAAGCGTGTGTCACTACCCCCAGCTAATTTTTTCTATTTTTAGTAGAGATATGGTCTCGCTTTTCCTGAGGCTGGTCTCAAACTCCTAAGCCCAAGCAATCCACCCACCTCAGCCTTTCAGAATTCTGGGATTACAGGTGTGAGCCACCACACCTGGCCATTTTCCAGGGTGCTTGAAGAGCCTATTGTAAAATAGACTCAGTTGAGCTTCTCAGTTTGCTTTCTTATCTTCAAACTGTCAATGTTTTCCCTCTTAATTCTTTGTGCTGGGCTTCCAAATCCTGTCACTTGCCCGGGATGCCATTGGAGCTCAGCTTTGGGATCCTCCGTGTTTTTTTTTTTTTTTGTATTCCTTTATTTATTATTATAATTTTTTTAATTGTTGGGGATTCATTGAGGGTATAAGAAACCAGGTTGCACTGATTGCATTTGTTAGGCAAAGTCCCTCTTACAATCGGGTCTTGCCCCCAAAAGGTGTGGCACACACCAAGACCCCACCCCC
>CAUYON010021762.1:0-10831 GCA_963573935.1 Arctocebus calabarensis | reverse complement strand
AGCCAAGTCAAGTTTCTTCTTTAATTCATCTCTTTTGTGCAATACTTTGATAACAGGTGATTAAAAAAAGGAGTGAATTGGGTGTTTCCCTTATTCTGCTTGAAATATCTAAGCTAGATCCACAAGTTCACTAGGCTTTTTCCCTGTTTCATGTTACTGCAGATAACATATAGTCTTGCTGATGTTTCTGTCAATATAAAGCAAGGGTACCATTCCATAATACATCCTTTAGGAGCAAGAGTATTCTTACTGCTCTTAGCACTCCACTGTCACCTGATTCCAAAACCAATGCCATATTTTTTGTTACAGCAGCTTGTCACTTTTGGGTAGCACTTTTTCTTTTGTCCTTTAGTCTGCATAACAAAGCACACCAAAACTTAGTGGCTAAAATAACAATTCATGATTTCTCATGATTCTGTGGAATGAGGAGGCAGTCCACATGCTATCAGCTGGAATGTTGGAATGGTTAGACGATCCAAAGTGTCTCAATCACAGGGCTGGGCCCTGGTCTGGCTGCTGGCCGAAAGCCTAGCTTGGGCTGTTGACCAAGGCCTTGCCAGTCCTCTGCATGGCTGATTAGGCTTCCCCACAACATGGGGCTAAGGTCTGAGAAGGAATGTTTCCAGCCCACAAAAGCAGAAGCTACAAATCTCTTTAGGCTCTGCCTTGACAATTACCCTAACCATTTCTGCCCCATTCTGTTGATCAAATGACAGAGAGAGCCAGAATCAAAAGGAGGGGAAATGGACTCCAGCTGTTGATGGGGAGAGCTGCTCTAAGTATTAGAAGCCATCTTCCAACCACCATAGGAAGTCACAAGCTTTGAGGTGGTGGATACTGTCACACAGAAATGAATTCTTTAAAAGAGAGAACTGAGTGAAGAACAACATTTCTATCCCCTTGATAAAATATCAGATGAAGAAGGATTGTTAGATGAGGAAGAGTAAAAGAGAATAAAGAAGCTTGGTCAGTAAGGTAAAGGCATTGTACTTTTAGAGCACAGAATCAGAGTTACAAGAAACTGACATCATACTCAGATAACCTGGGAAAAACAAAGGAGACGACAGACATGCAATTAATTACCATTCCACAGCTTATTGTCCAAAGCTATAGAGTAATAATGGGTCTGTGAAACAATCATAAATAATACTCTAAATGTTAGGAAGTCACCTTAATCATCAGAAGCCTCAAGAAAAGTTACTGAGTAAATGAAATCGAATAAAAAGTTATAAATATTAAATAAAGTTAGTGAGTGAATTAAAACCTTTGGAACAACTCTAGAAGTCCTAATTAAATCTGAGTTATCTTGAACTTTGAGGAACATGCTTCACTTTTCCTTGTTTCTGGCAGTTACAGAATGTATCATACATTTAATACAGAATGGGAATTATCCCTTTAGGAAAGGATCTCTGAAATCTTTGTTGTTTTAGTAAGCTACCATATTATCTATTATTGACTTAAAATTTAAAAAGTTATAGTCTCAGTATTGTAATATTAACTCTAGAGCGGAAGCCACCGGTGGCTACAGGGGTGTCCAACCTTTTGCTGTACATTGGAAGAGTTGTCTTGGGCCACACATCAAATACACAAACACTAATGAAAGCTGATGAGCAAAAAAAAAGTCTATGCATAATTTTCATGATGTGTGATGCCACAAATAAACAAGAGTCCTCAAATAATCTGCATGGGCCTGTGGGCTGTAGATTGAACACCCCTGCGGCTAGACAATTATTAGAGAGAAGGTGTAAACAGAAGGCAACTTCAAATTTCTCTTCATCAACTTTTACTGTTTGTAAAAGATTTTCCTAAGCACCCCCATCCCCACAACAGTAAGCAAGCCATAATAAAGTACTGTGGAGCCCAACCTGGTCCCTGTGTAGTCCCTTGTCAATCAAACACTGTCTCTTTATGAATGCCAGACAGTTGTCATCACTCCTTTTTTTTTTTTTTTTTTTTTTGAGACAGTCTCAAATTTGTCATCGTGGGTAGAATGCTGTGGCATCATAGCTCACAGCAACCTCAAACTCTTGGGCTCAAGTGACCCTCTTGCCTTAGCTTCCCAAGTAGCTGGGACTACAGGTGACCACCACAACACCCAGCTATTTTTAGAGAAATTAAGCATCATGACAGAATAAGCATCATAAGTGGTCATTTAACAGCAGATAGCAATCATTAGTACCAGCTCACAGCAACCTCAAACTACCAAAGGAGAGTTTAAGTCATCCTCTGCCTAAGCCTCCTGAGTAGCTGCGACTACAGGTGCCCGCTAAATTTTCTATTTTTTTATAGTGATAGGGTCTCACTTTCCCTGAGCTCAAGAAATCCTCCCACTTGCCCTCCCAGAGTGCTAGGATTATAGGCCCTAGCCACTGTGCCCGGCCTGATTAAAATTCATTTATCCGGAATATTTTGCATGAGTTCTTGAATACAACTTGGGAACCAAAAATAAACACATAAATGCTGATATTTAAAAATACCTATGACTCTGCTGTTTTAATTGTACAAAAAATTATCGAAATATTTCAGCAATTTTAGATCCTCCACTGCTCACAGGCTGGATAGCTGTTTACCAAACCTACACCCTCATGTTCATGGCACAAGCATGCCTTGGAGTCAGGTGTGGTCAAGTAGAATGAATTCTGGACACAGAATGTGATTGGGAGTGATTTGTGCCACTTCCTCATCAGGCCCAGAAAAACAACCAGGACAGGACCTGTGTGCTGCCTCTCTCTCTTCGGTTAGCTAGATGTTGATTAATCACACTGAGCAAACACCTTCTTCCTCCAACAACTGCCCTCCAACTCCCATTACAATAGCCCAGTATTAGATTTTTACATAATAAGAAATTTCTATTTGTAAACTGAAATAAAATCTTAATCCCCTCAAATGACAGTATAGACTCTCTCTTAGACAAGGGGACTTCTCCTAAAAAAAACCCCTTGATTCTAAATTGATGGCCATGAGGAGAAGGGAGGTCACACAGGAGTAGTTAGGCCCTGTCCCTTTTGGAGTTGTTCTTTGTAACAATAAAGTACAAAATCATACACAATAAGTAAGAGGGCCAGGCATGGTGGCCTGGGAGGCTGAGGCAGGTGGACCACCTGAGCTCAGGAGATGGAGACCAGCCTGAGCAAGAGCAAGACCCTGTTTTTTAAAAGGAAAAATCATGAATAGGCCTATGTCCATGTAAAACAAAGGTGAAACCACACCTGCAGGTCATTGATTTACTTAATAGATCACTTGAGTATATGTATATGTCGGGTAACTTCTCTCTAATAGTTACTGGAAGTTCAGCACTTGTCCCCAAGGCCACATAAGTTTGCAGGGCTTTTTTTTGGCCAGGGCCAGGTTTGAACCTGCCATCTCCAGTGTATGTGGCCAGTGCCCTTCTCCTTTGAGCTACAGGTGCCTCCCCCAAGGCCACATAAGAAGAATGAGGACAAGTGGGTCAAAAAGAAAGAGGAGTTTATTAATTTGCCAGGAAATGAGGAGCTTGTCAGACTCCCATCTCAAAGTACCAATATCCTCTTTCTGAGCAAAAGTACAGAGCTTTTAAAGATTTTGATTTACCCTATTTTCAGCTAAGATAATCTTGTGACTCCTCCTAGACTCGCCCCATCTTTGGCCAACACAATCTTGTGGTCTCCACCGGGATTCATCCCACCTCCTGTGACAAAAAAAACAAGAACACTCCCCTGCTCCTCTCAAACACTGCCCTGGGGCAGGGATGTAGGTTTTAGTTTTCAAAAAAGGTAAAGGTGTTTTGAAGAGACAGAAAATATTTTTACCTTTTTTATTCCAGGCCATTTTCTCTGATACACGATTAGCAGATTTCCTTACTTTAAAATATTCCAAGCCCTTAAAGCTTTGTTTATTTAACCAACTACAAATCAAAGTGTCTTCAAACCCATCTACAACCTATAATTCTACACTTCTAGTTGTCCTGCCTTTTCAAGTCAAACTGATGTATGCTTTCCATGTATTGATTTGAGACTTCATATGTAATTCCTGCTTCCCTAAAATGTATAAAAGCAAACTATAACTCAACCGTGGTTATAACCGTGGTTATCTTGTTTGCTCAAGATTCTTGGGCATGGTTCTCTAGGCCTTGGTTGGACCTATTCAGCAAAGAATAAAACTTTATAAATTATTTTACAGAGCTTGGGTTCTTTTCTGTTCACATGTTTAAGATTTAAGGATTTGATGGTTTATCTGATTCAGTAGCTAACAGTCCCTTAACTAAACCATCATCCACTAAAAAAAACATGATTTAAGTCTTCTGTAACAAAGTAATTTTTTTTTTTTTTTTTGAGACAGAGTTTTACTTTGTCACCCTTGGGAGAGTGCAATGATATCACGGCTCACAGCAACTTCAAACTCTTGGGCTTAAGCGATTCTCTTGCATCTGCCTCACAAGTAGCTGGGACTATAGGCGCCCACCACAATGCCCGGCTATTTTTTGTTGTAGTTGTCATTGTTGTTTTGCAGGCCCAGGCCCGGTTCCAACACCCCAGCCTTGGTGTATGTGGCCAATGCCCTAGTCACTGAGCTACGGGCGCTGAGCCAACAGAAAGTAATTTTATACTATTCTTTTTTCTCTTTTTTTTTTTTTTTTGAGACAGAGTCTTACTCTGTTGCCTTGGATAGAGTGCCATGGCGTCACAGCTCACAGCAACCTTGAACTCTTGGGCTTAAGCAATTCTCTTGCCTCAGCCTCCTATGTAGCTGAGACTACAGGTGTGTGCCACTATGCCCAGCTAGTTTTTTCTATATTTATTTATTTACTTAAGACAGAGTCTCACTCTGTCATTGTGGGTAGAGTGCTATGGTGTAATAGCTCACAGCAACCTCAACCTCTTTGGCTCAAGAGATCCTCTTGCCTAAGCCTCACAGATTAGTTCTGTTGGGTGAGGCTAGAGAGAACACCAGTGGACTCCTGTCTTCTTTAAGTCACAGCCAATGATCTATAGCCAAGTGCTTCCTTCACAGAGCACAGGCGGGTGCAAGCCTGGGAACGTGATGGGGAGAAACTCAGGAGGTGACCCTGAACTAGGGAAACAGCAGCCCACCACCCCACATCAGAGAGGCACAGGAGGAGCACAGGGATGCTATAGCCCTGTGATTGCTGATGCATAGGTGAACCCTGCTTGGAGCTTACCAGAGGATCTGAAGTCCTACAGTCTTGCCTGCTGGGCACCCAGCACAGGCTCTGCCCCAAGCTTAGACAGGCACCACTCTACTGGTCCCACAGCTTTGTCCAGCCGTTCAGAGCAGCCCTGGAACACCTAGATCTCATCCCAGACTCCAGTTCCAATTCCAATTACTGGGCCTTGGTCCCTGCCCCAGCACAGACTATGGGATTCTACATCTGGAGCTGAAGTTTAGAACACAACCCCAGAGTGTCCAGCGCCCCCCTCAGGCCTGTAGCACTATCTTCGGTGCTGAGCCTAGCCCATAAGCACACCTGAGTTTCTACTTTCAGAATAGAGCCGGAAATCCCGCCCCAAACATCAAGATGACAAGTTGCTGAACACTACACAGAGCTAAGCTCAGTGAATCTTTGCAGCCAACAGCCACTATTACTTTTGATCCTAGAGCACCACCTACTGATCATGTTTTTTCCCCTTATCCAGGGTATCCTATGATGATTATATTAATTACAATTAATTTTTTTTCTTTCTTTTCTTTTCCAGGGCACCTAAGAGAATTATATTAATCATAATTATTTTTTATTTTTCTCCCCTGTCTATTTCTTTTTAAAACAAAGAGGATTTTAGTAATTACCGTCAACTTTTCATTATTTTTCTTCTTTCTCCTTTTCTTCTTTTTCTCTACTATACCTTAGTGTCACCTCAACCCTATAGCCTAGAGTTAAAAGAAAAAGGCAAGGAAAAAGAAAAATATAAAAACGAAACCACATATGAGAAGGAACCAGCAAAAAATGCTGGCAACATGAAAACTCAAAACAGGTCAACTCCCTCAATGGATCACAATGAAGCTACTGCAGAAAATTCTAACCATAAGTAAATTGTTGAAATACAGAAATGGAATTTGGACTATGGATGGCAAATAAGATGAATGAAGTTTAAGAGAAAATTAAAAACCAGCAAAAAAAAGAAGTCCAAAAATGTCTTAAGAAATTAACAAAATTAAAGACCAAGTTACCAAGAATTTGGACAAAATTAGGAAAGATATAATGGAAATCAAAGAATTGAAAGAGGCATTCAGGGAGTTTCAAAATACAGCAGAGAGTTTCAGCAACATATTAAACCATGGAGAAGAAAGAATCTCAGAGATTGAAAACAAGACTTTCAAGCCAACCTAATCATTTAAAGAGGTGGAAAAGAAGCAAGCAAAAACAGAGCAATCTTTTAGAGAGATATGGGACTATACAAAGCTTACAAATATACAAATTAGGCTAGGTGCAGTGGCTCATGCCTATAATCCTAGTACTCTGAGAGGCTGAGGTAGGTGGATTGCTGGAGGTCACAAGTTTGCGATAGCTTGAGCAAGAGCAAGACCCCATCTCCACTAAAAATAGAAAAAACCTAGTGGAGCATAATGGCAGGCACCTGTAGTCCCAGCTACTCAGTAGGCTGAGGCAAGAGGATTGCTTGAGCCCATGACTTCGAGATTGCTGTGATATATTATCTCAAAAAACATTTATATATATATATATATATATATATATATATATTTATACACATACACTGCCTGCCAAACAACAATGACAACTACCAAAAAAAAAAAAAATAGCTGGGTGTTGTGGTGGGCACCTGTAGTCCCAGCTACTTGGGAGGCAAGAGAATCACTTAAGCCCAAGAGTTGGAGGTTGCCTTGAGCTGTGACACCAGGGCAGTCTACTGAGGGTGAAATTGTGAGACTCTGCCCCCCCCTCAAAAAAACCTGGCTCGGCACCTGTAGCTCAGTCATCAGGGTGCCGGCCACATACACCAATGCTGGGTTCAAACCCGGCCCCAGCCAGCTAAAACAATAACAACTGGAACAACAACAACAAAAAATATCTGAGTGTTGTGGTGGGTGGCTGTAGGCCCAGCTACTCGAGAGACTGAGATAAGAAAATCACTTAAGCCCAAGAGTTTGAGGTTGCTGTGATCTGTGACACCATAGCACTCTACTGGTGGCAACATAGTGAGACTCTGTCTCAAAAAAAAAAAATCCTAAATATCTATGTACCCAACTTTGGCACTCCCAGATTTATAAAATAAATTTTATTTGATCTAAACAAAATGATAATGGGGACTTCAACACCCCACTGACAGAACTGGACAAATCCTCCAAGCAGAAATTAAACAATTAAACTTTGGATTTAAATAAGACTCTAGAACAAATGGGCTTAAAGAGACATCTAAAGAACATTTCACCTACTGATTATATGTTCTTTTCATCAGCTCATGGATCATTTTCTTTTTTGAGATAAGAGTTTCACTTTATCATCCTCAGTAGAGTGCCGTAGCGTCACTGCTCACAACAACCTCCAGCTCTTGGGCTTAGGTGATTCTCTTGCCTCAGCCTCCCAAGTAACTGGGACTATAGGTGCCTGCTACAACACCAGGCTATTATTTTATTGCAGTTGGCCAGGGCCAGGTTCGAACGCGCTACCCTTGATATATGGGGCTGGCGCCCTACCCACTGAGCCACAGGTGCCACCTGATCGTGGATCATTTTCCAAGATCAATTATATTCTAGGTCACATAACAGCCTCAACAAATTAAAAAAAATGGAAACTCTACCATGTATCTTCACAAACCACAATGGAATAAAAGTAGAAATCAATTCCCTTTTTTTTTTTTTTGTTCATCAGGTCCAGGCCAACTTTGAACCCACCACCCCCAGTGTGTAGGCCTGGCATGCTAACCACTGAGCCACAGCACCTAGCTGGTAGAAATGAATTCCAACAGAAACACTCATCCCCACACAAAGTCATAGACCACTAAACAACTTATTGCAGAGCTGGGTCTAGAAGGAGATAAAGAAGGAAATCATTAGCTTCCTTGAACAAAAATGACAATGAGACCACAAGCTAGTAAAACCCATGGGATACTGCAAAAGAAGTCCTAAGAGGGAAATTCATTGCATTCTATGTCCGTGCCCAGATCAGAAAGAACACAAATCAACAATCTAATGAATCATCTTAAGGAACTGGAAAAGGAAGAACAATCCAATCCCAAGCCCAGCAGAAGAGAAGAAATAACCAAAATCAGATCAGAACTAGATGAAACTGGGAACAAAAGAACCATTCAGAAGATTAATGAAGCAAAAACTTTCTTTGAAAAGATAAACAGGGCCTGGCACAGTGGCTCATGCCTGTAATCCTAGCACTCTGGGAGGCCGAGGCAGGTGGATTGCTTGAGCTCTCGAGTTTGAGACCAGCCTGAGCAAAAGCAAGACCCCATTTATACTAAAAATAGAAAAACTGAGGCAAGAGGATCACTTGAGCCCAAGACTTAGAGGTTACTGTGAGCTGAGATACCACTGCACTCTACCCAGGGTGATAATTTGAGAATTTGTCTCAAAAAGAGAAGAGAAAAGAAAAATTGATAAATCCTTGGCTAGATTAACCAGAAACAGAAAAATAGGATCTCTAATAAGCTCAGTCAGAAGTGAAAAGGGAGAAATAAAAAGAGATACAACAGAAATACAAAATATCATCACTGAATACTACAAAGATTTGAAAAGTGAAGGAAATGGACAGATTCCTGGAATCACATTACCTCCCTAGAATTAACCAGGAAGAAATAGAACTCTTGAACAAACCAATATTAAGCACCAAAATTGAAACAACGATTTAAAAAAAAAAAAAAAAAAGCTTCCAACAGTCTGGGCGCCTGTGACTCAACGGGCTAGGGCGCCAACCACGTACACCTGAGCTGGCGGGTTCAAATTCAGCCCGGGCCGGCCAAACAACAATGACGGCTGCAACCAAAAAATGGCCGGGCGTTGTGGCGGGCGCCTGTGGTCCCAGCTTCTTGGGAGGCGGAGGCAGGAGAATCGCTTGAGCCCAGGAATTGGAGATTGGAGGTTGCTGTGAGCTGTGATGCTACAGCACTCTATCCAGGGTGACAGCTTGAGGCTCTGTCTAAATAAATAAATAAAGCTGTGCAATCTGTTTTGGCAAATTAAACTGAATAGAAGGGAGGAGTGTCACTTCCAGGAGGAAGCTTTTAAAAGCCAATTCACAGGCCCCAGTCACTGACCCGCAGCCGAGGACTCAGCAGCGTCCCTCTTGAGCCCCCTCGCTTCCCGACGCTCCGTCCCCTCCCCCACCCCCGCCGCCGCCTTCCGCAGGCCATTTCCACCGAGGAAAAGGAATCGTATCATATGTCCGCTATCCAGAACCTCCACTCTTTCGACCCCTTTGCTAATGCAAGTAAGGGTGATGACTTGCTTCCCACTGGCACCGAGGATTATATCCATATAAGAATTCAACAGAGAAACGGCAGGAAGACCCTAACTACTGTTTAAGGGATCGCCGATGATTACGATAAAAAGAAATTAGTGAAGGCGTTTAAGAAGAAATTTGCCTGCAATGGTACTGTAATTGAGCATCCAGAATATGGAGAAGTAATTCAGCTACAGGGTGACCAGCGCAAGAACATATGCCAGTTCCATGTAGAAATTGGACTGGCTAAGGAAGGAATTGGACTGGTTCATGGGTTTTAAGTGCCTGTGGCTCACTGAAGCTTAAGTGAGGATTTCCTTGCAATGAGTAGAATTTCCCCTCTGTCCCTTGTCACAAGTTTAAAAACCTCACAGCTTGTATAATGTAACAGATGCTGGGAGGCCCAATTACACAGAGTAAGGACTCCTAACACATTATGTTCATAAGGTCACAACAGCCCTAGGGTCCCAAAAGAGCAATACAAGGAGAGCTTCCAGATCCCAGGGAACTTATACCACTTTGGGCCAATCCAGCTAAGACTAGAAAGAATAGCTTGGGGTCAACTACAGTAGAACCTCTGTAAGTTGACCACCCAAAGGACTGTAACAAATTGGTCCACATATGGAAGTGGTCAACATAAGGAACTAGGCCTCCTACACTGATACATTTAAGTGGTGCATGTACAGTCAATGGAAATTAGGTCCATTTAAGGACATGGTCAATGTACAGAGGCCTCAGCCTCCCAAGTACAAGTAGGTGCCCGTGACAACACCCAGCTATTTTTTGGTTGTAGTTGTCATTGTTGTTTGGCAGGCCCAGACTGGGTTCAAACCTGCCAGCTCCAGTGTATGTGGCTGGAGCCCTAGCCCCTGAGCTACAGGCACCGAGCTCAATGTTTTGTTTTTAAGGATTCTTTTTTAAGAGACAGTGTCTCACTCTGTGGCCCAAACTGGAGAGCAGTGGATCATAGAGCTCACTATGTCCTTGAATTCCTGGGCTCAAGCAATCCTCTCTTCTCAGGCTCCATAGTTGGGATTAGAGACTAGAGGTACATGCCACTTTACCTGGTTAACTTTTTTTTATTTTTTGGTAGAGATGGGGTCTCACTATGTTGCTCAGGCTGGTCTTGTGATCCTCCCACGTCAGCCTCCCAAATTGCTGAGATTGCAGTTGAGCCACTGTACCCAGCCTAAATGTTTTTATTATAAAAAGTTCTTACCCAAATAGAGGTTAAGTATAATTAATTCCCACATACCCAGGATTAAATAATTATCAAGTTTTACCATATTTGGTAAAATATGGTAAGGGGAGAACTGACAGAGAAAGAAGGAGGGATGAGGTAAGGGAAAGAAAACAAAAAAAAAAGAAAAGAAAATAATGACTAATTCTTACATAAACTGGATTCAATTTTGACCAAAGTACATTACT
>CAUYON010021761.1:0-16137 GCA_963573935.1 Arctocebus calabarensis | reverse complement strand
GATGCCCACTGTCTCCACTGCTATTCAACATAGTATTGGAAGTCTTAGCAATCACAGTCAGGCAAGAGAAGGTGATCAAGGGGATCCAAACAGGGTCACAGGAGATCAAACTCTCACTCTTCACTGATGACATGATCCTGTACCTGGAAAATCCCAGGGACTCAACTTCAAAACTCTTAGAAGTGATCAAGGAATATAGCAGCGTCTCAGGATACAAAATCAATACTAACAAGTTAGTAGCTTTTATATATGCCAACAATAGTCAAGCTGAAAAAATAGTCAAAGACTCTATTCCTTTTACAATAGTGCCAAAGAAGATGAAATATCTGGGAATTTACCTAACAAAGGATGTGAAAGATCTCTCTATAAAGAGAACTATGAAACTCTGAGAAAAGAAATAGCTGAAGATGTTAACAAATGGAAAAATATACCATGCTCTTGGCTGGGTAGAACCAACATTGTTAAAATGTCCATACTACCCAAAGCAATCTACAGATTTAATGCAATTCCAATTAAAGTACCATTGTCATATTTTAAAGAACTTGAAAAAATAGTACTTCGTTTTATATGGGCTCAGAAAAAAACCTCAAATAGCAAATACATTACTCAGAAATAAGAACAAATCAAGAGGTATCACGTTACCAGACTTCAGGCTATACTATGAATCTATAGTGATGAAAACAGCATGGTAGTGGCACAGAAACAGAGCAGTAGATGTATCGAACAGAATAGAGAACCAAGAGATGAACCTAGCTGCTTATCATCATTTGATCTTCGACAAACCTATCAAAAATATTCAGTGGGGGAAAGACTCCCTATTTAACAAATGGTGCTGGATGAACTGGCTGGCGACCTGTAGAAGATTGAAACTGGACCCCCACCTTTCAGCATTAACAAAAATTGATCTCACTGGATAAAACTTAAGACATGAAACTATAAAAATACTAGAAGAGAGTGCAGGGAAAACACTTGAAGAAATTGGCCTGGGAGAATATTTTATGAGGAGGACCCTCCACCCCCAGGCAATTGAAGCAATGCCAAAAATACATTACTGGGATCTGATCAAACTAAAAAGCTTTTGCACAGCCAAGAGTATAGTAAGTAAAGCAAACAGACAGCCCTCAGAAGGGGTGAAGATTTTTGTAGGTTATGCTTCCAACAAAGGTCTGATAACTAGAATGTACAGAGAACTCAAACTAATCAATAAGAAAAGAACAAATAACCCCATTTCTATGTGGGCAAGAGACTTGAACAGAAACTTCTCTGAAGAAGATAGGCACACGGCCTATAAACACATGAAAAAATGCTCATCATCCTTACTCATCACAGAAATGCAAATCAAAACCACTTTGAGATATCATCTAACTCCAGTAAGATTAGCCCACATTACAAAATCCCCAAACTACGGATGTTGGCATGGATGTGCAGACAAGGGAATGCTTCTACACTGCTGGTGGGAATGCCAGCTAATATGACCCTTTTGGAAAGAAGTTTGGAGAACACTAAGGAATTAAAAGTAGACCTACCATTCGATCCTGCAATTCCTCTACTAGGTATATACCCAGATAATCAAAAATTATTTTACAACAAAGACATTTGCACCAGAATGTTTATTGCAGCCCAATTCATAATAGCCAAGACATGGAAACAGCCCATGTGCCCACTGACTCATGAATGGCTTAACAAATTGTGGTATGTGAACCATGGTGGTATGTGAACCATGGAATACTATGCAGCCATAAAAAAGATGGAGACTTCATATCTTTTATGTTTACCTGGATGGAGCTGGAACATATTCTTCTTAGTATAGTATCTCAAGAATGGAAAAAAAAAAGTATCCAATGTACTCAATACTACTATGAAATCAATATATAACCACCTACACACTCATATGAATGGCGAAACATAGCTATAGTCCAAAAAGTAGAAGGGAAGAGGAAAGAGAATGGGGGGGATATGGGAGGGTATTTGCGGGGACCTAACCTTATGTGCATGATGCAATGGTACATTTCCAAATTATTAAGAAATGAATATAATTGTGATAGATGTGTTACTTAGTTCAATGTAAGCATTTCACATTGTATATCGAAGCAGTACCCTGAGCCCCATAAATGCATCAACGTACAAAGTTATGATTTAATAAAAAAAAAAAAAAAAGAATGAGGCTAAAAAGGAAGGAACTACTGACATGTGTGACATCTTGGATAAACTTTAAAAGTGATGGGATAAGTGGAAGAAGCCAGGCATGAGAGACCACATATTGTATAATTCGTTTGTATGAAAGGTTTTGAAAAAGGTAAATTCATAGAGACAAAGCAGATCTTTGGTTACCTGAAGTTGGGAGTGGGTTCAGGGAGTAGCAATGTGGGATCTTATTGGAGGGGAAAAAAGATCTTGAAATTGATTCTTGGTGGTGACTGCATTACTCCGTCAAGTGACCAAGTTTATTGAATTGTATGCCTAACATATTTTATGACACATCAAATACATCTCAATAAAAATATTTCTCAATATGTATATTTTTTAAGTAAAGAATGAGTACTGGATTAGACTTAACCAATTTCCAGGTTGGAAATCATGTCTTGGTCATAAACAAGCTGAGGAATCTTGGCTCTGCGAGAGTTGTCAGAATTCTAGAGGTGACAGTAACTTCAGATTAGATTCTAGAATCAGTTTGTAAAACACTATTCTTTTTTGAATTTGTATTTTGACAAGAATTTCAGTAACTTCTGTAGTATTCTGTCTTGTGGACAAGAAAGAAAAATGCGAACCAGACCAGTGAGGAGGACCCTGGTTTCATGATATTACAGACTTTGGGGAAACTCTGTCTTTCTCCTACGTCTCAATTTTTCTCTTTTCTCCTCCACACTTGACTTTTTTGCCTAATAATACATCATCAGTCTATGCAAGGAAGAAGAAGTTTAAAGGGCTCAAAACACATTATAGGCCCATTTCGGACATTTAGCTGGTTTTCTGTTTCCAAGTTTCCAAATAATGCCACGTTGAACTACTCATTAACACCTTGGGGTGCTTCCTGGAAGTGTACATTTTGGGTCAGCAGGGATGCACTCTCAAAGTAGTTTATCCATATTGCTCAATTGTTTCCCCAAATCTTTCTGTATAGTGCAGGATTGGAGTGATGTGGATTTTCACGCAGCATGAGTCCAAAATATGAGCTGGCTGCGGAATTTACTGCAATTATGGGCTTTGACATTGGATATACTCTGGGCAGAAGAAGGGTGTTACCACTGCACTCTGAGGTATACAGACAGCACCTGGGCTATTGCTTTTAATCCTGGGTACCAGGCATCGAATGAGACTGGCTACTTGACGTTGTGCTGAGCCAATGGCCAGCACAGGACAGTGTGTCTTATAAAGGGTAATTGAGGCACCCGAGGCGCAATTGCCTGTGAGAAGTCTGGAAAGCCTATCATTAACTTTCTTCAAGTATTTGAAGAGCTGTCATGTCAAGAGAAATTAGATTCACTTTGTGTGGTTGTAAATGCAGAATTAGCAATCCTGGTTAGGTGTTCCTGGAAGGCAGGGTTCTGTGGAGTGTTAAGCAAGCCCTTTGTAACAGACAGTCCCAGGACGGGTTGGGCTCCCCCAGGAAACAGCAAGTTCTCTTCTCCCTACCTCCCTGGAGATATTCCCGCAGGACAACAAATGCCATTTGGATGAAGAGTTGACGTCCATGGAATTCATCATAAGGGTTCGATTTGGGTACCTCTGGGAAAGTGACTGTGAGGTGGTGAAGTTAAAGTCACTGCACTGATTCTAACAGTCTTTTACAAACCCTGATGAAAATACTCTTTCTGCAATCACCATTCAGTTATTCTCTCATTGCATAGAGGACCGAAGTACCTGTGGAACTTTTGTGCACTCAGCTCATCAGGGAATGAGAGGTTAGGTTTGGGGTGATCTTGGACGTTCAGTTAGGTTATTGGACTAGCTGAGGATATGGCCTTTCTTTCTGGTTTGTATTTTCCTTGGATTTTATGGTTTGCCTACCCTTGGTCTTTAAGACTTCAAGATTCCCATTATGTATTTGTAATGTTTCTGAATTTCCATTATTACAGAAATTGCCATTTTAATTATGCCTTTGATATTTTTTAACATGTATTTTCCTTGTTTTGGTATTATACTTTGAGAAGGTAGAAAAATAACTTGACAGGCCACAAAATTCCTGAGAATATGTGGAAGAATTACCCATCTCATTTGAATGGTCCTTAACCACAACTGATTAAATAATAACCTAATCCCTGCCCTTGCAGAGGGAGTCTGGGAAACAGCAGAAGGGGCACCCCTGGGAGCAGACTCAGGCTCCGCCCCAGAGCGGCTGAATCAGAATCTGCATTTTCCTCCCTGGTGGCTGTGCTGGGGAAACCACGGGGAACAGTCATTATCTCACCTTTTGTTTGTTTGTTTTACTTTTGAGCACCCATTAAAAAGTACCTGGCATTGTGACTATGCTCTTTCACAGGCATGAGCCCATTTAATCTACAGGACAGTCCTCTAAAGGAAGTGTCATTAGAGTCTCAGAAAAGTTGCCACCAGGCCTGCCAGAGATATCATCTAATGGCACTTTCTGGAGCCTGCGTGTCCTCAACTTGAGACAGGAACATCGAGGCCCACAATTCGACTTGCGTGCTCTGTACTTCCTGGCTGAGCCCAGGGCCTCGGGAGGACTGGAGAGGCAGCTCCGTCCTCAGCCTCGCTGTGAAGGGAGGCTCTGCGAGAAAACAGACTCTGTGTGTGTCTGTGTGTCTGTCTGTCTTAGATATTTGTTAGGACCCAGTTCTGATCTAATGTTTCTGAGGCTTTTGTGACATACTCTTTTCTTGGATTCTGAGAGGGGAAATAAAACTGATGATGAAAAGTGGCCTTTAATGGCTAAGTAATATTTGTTTGCCTGTGTACATTTCTTCTTCTTAGATGTTTAAGAAAAAACTCGTGTTTGTCGCTCTTGGTACATTGGTGAGAAGCAATGACTTTTGTACCCTGAGAGTAAACTCATAGCTTAGAAATCTCCGGATTTTTAAGTTTTCCTAAAAATGTGAGGTTCCGGCTGGGCGCATGGCTCATGCCTGTAATCCTAGCACTCTGGGAGGCTAAGGTGGCCGATGGCCTGAGCTCAGGAGTTCCGGACTAGCCTGAGTAAGAGCGAGGCCCCTGTCTCTACGAAAAGTAGAAAAACTAGTTGGGTGATGTGGCAGTGCCAGCAGGCCTCGCTACTGAGGAGGCCTAGGCAAGAGGATCGCTTGAGCCCAAGAGTTTGAGGTTGCTGTGAGCTATGATGATGCCATAACACTCTAGTCAGGGCGACAGAGTCAAACTGTCTCCAAAATAAATAAAGAAGTAAAAACAAGTTAATTTTTTAGTAAGTGGCGGCTCCTTTCCACTTGGGGAGTGTGGGGGATACAGAGATTATTATCATAAGTGGTATACCACTTAACAAAATGAATTCTGATAATTAAAGCAAAATTAGTGAAATGCATAGGTTTACTGTATGTAATATGCAATGGTTCGTCTACCTACTCTGCGTTTAGATTGAAGTCCTAGAGTGATCTAAAGAGGAAGAAATATTCTAGAACACACCAAACCTTTCCTCCACTGTCCCCACCTATTCTTTACAAGATGCAGGCCACATTTAACTGTCTGCCCACTGCCACGTGGTGGTATTTTTGTTTCTCTTTAGGTATCATCCTGTTTTCTTTGTCTTTACCACTGACATTAGCTTATTTCATATAAATGCATGCTATATTAAACACATATGCAATGAAAATATTGTTTTGATTTGTTTTGTGGATTGTTTTCTCTTAAAGGGTATATCTGGGGAAATGAGTAATTTTTCATATCCTGTTCTTGCAGGAAGAATTTTAAATCGTTTCTCCAAAGACATCGGACATTTGGATGATTTGCTGCCTATGACATTTTTAGATTTCCTCCAGGTAATGTTAACAAGTTCTTACCCACCGGACAATCAGAGTTCTTATTTTTTTTTTAAGTCCTTTTCATGGGGATGGGGAGTGGGGTTTCTCACTCTGGCAGTGTGTAATGTTAACTTAGTGAAAGGCCATGTTTGTCAAAGAAAGGTGTGGTTGTGATTCGGAGGCAAAGTTAGCGTGAGTAATAGCCCAGGTGTGGGAGTGGCCTCTCGGGCAGCAGCTACTTGCTAGGTAAGTGGCTCTCCCCGTCTGCCTCCCAGGTATCTGGCAGGGATTTCCCTTTACTGTGAACAGATTTCATAATACAGAAACAATCACCTCTCACGGAAAGATAGCCTAGATTAACTAAATTATGCATTGTATTACCACAAAGAGCAAATATTTACCTCACCTTTTTTGAGGGGATAAAACCAGGTGTGGTTACTTACAAAGAAAAGATTAGTAATAATAAGGTGAAAATAATACTTTGTTAACAAGGACAATAGTGAGCAGTTATTGCAGATACAAAGACTTTAAAGGCAGGGATGGTTAAGCCAATTTGAGTACAAGATCAAAGTCATCTCAGAAAATGTCTTTTTCATTTTTTTTCTCAGCTTTTCTTTTCACACACACATTGATTGCTCAAAGTCTTAAGCTGTCTTTTTAACAAATAAAACCCTAACAATCCCACAGAAATACTTTCTTTAAAGCATTTGTGTCCTCTGTGAACTTGAGGTTCTGAAGAATAACGTTGGGTCGTCTCATCTCTCATCACCTCAATCATTATTGTGGCTCGTGTGGGTTTTGCTCCCCCCCCCTTGTTTAATTCTGTCTATATTTCATTGATTCTGGCTGGGGAACTTTCTTTTTTTCCCAACGGTTTATTTTGGAAATGCAACGTAATCTACCGAAGGCTACACAAAACGTCATGAGTTTGAACCTTTTTTACTTTCCTGGAGTTCTGGTTTATACTCGTTTCGATCATGAACTAAATTGAAGGCCAAGAAATAGAAATGCTAACATTGGGATCTGTGCCCCCTGCCTTTTCGTTTTCCAGTGCTCAAATGCTCTTCATGTTAAAGGGTTAGGTCTCCTCTGAGCTGCTGTTACAAAAGGGGCCACATTACTTAATTTGCAAAATTAGCTATGTCAGAAAAATCAGTCCTAGGCCTGAAAGGATTACAGGAATTCCTGTCAGTTGCACAGAGAAGGAGCAGAGACTGCAAACAGTAGCCCGTGGGCAAAGGCCGTTACTGAAGGAAGCTGAGACTCACAGGCAGGGTATTTTTACTGCAGAAAAAGGCTCCTGAAAACTTTTTAAAAATTATTTATTTTTGCTGCCGCAAACTTGTTTCCAAAATGTGTCCTGCTGAATTTAGCTATGTTATTTACCCCCAGAAGCAGTCTTTCTCCAAAACAGGTTTATGGTTTTCATAGAATGCAGATGACTGTAAATCCACATTTTGACACTGATTGTTACTGACTTTGAGAAGATTTTGAGGAAAGTTCTTTTTCTTTGCAACTGTGAGTGGCTGGCCCACTGTGTGCATAGCAGAGTGAGCCATCAGAATTAGAACCCCTCAGGTGTTTTTGTGGCACATACAGAGGGACAGGGGTAGATGCTACTTGATTTCAGTATAAAATAGTCTCAGCAGCAGAAGAGAAAATTCTAGGCTCGTTGTACTTCTGTTTCACCGGAGAAAAAAGGGTCTTTTTTATTATCCACTCACATGATTTTGGTAAACATATCATTCTTGAATACTGCTGGTCCCAGTTAGCTGATTTCTTGAATCTACAGCAAAGGTTAAATCTTAATGTTAATCATAATATTTCCCAGAAAGGAGTTTTATATTATATAAAGGATAACTCAGTTATCAATTATGATAAAGGTCTATTGTCAGTTGTTTTTGTTTGCAGGTGTCTTTAATAAGGCTCCCCATAATCCCTTCAGGAAGAAATATTTTCTCCTTTTAAAAATAGTATTAGCTAAATATAAAAGCTCTGATCCCTGCCATTGTTATAGATTCTTTGAGGGACGTTTCCCAACATTCATTGTTTAAATGGTTGTCAGGAGGAATCAAGTGAAACTTTATAAACAATGCAGTAACTGGTTCATCTTACTTTGTGAGCAGAGCCTTTCCCGAGAGGATTTGCATTCGATGAGTGGGCTTTTGACTGTGGTATCACCGAGATCATTTTGAAATATTTGTGCTGTGGCTATATTAGCAAGTAAAGATTTTTATTAAAGCCACAAAAATGAACTTAATCTGCCCTCCAATAAAGGGCAACAAAAATCTAAATGTAAATTGATTTTTTTTTTTTTTAAGTGGCATAGGACTCTGTAAGTATGAAAACAACCCAGTGGTGTTCTGGGACTCTTAATGGAATCATGTCAACTTAAAATAAACACTATTATGGTAAGCACATAGAATGAAAACTAATTTTCCAAATCAAATACATTATATTCAATTCATTTTCCCCAATCAACCAAATGTTTAAAACCTGTTAGTTATAACAGCAATCTTCTGGAAATTAATTAGAAGCCTATTAGCTCTGCTAGCTGAGCCGAGTGAGAGGTTGCTCAGTACATTTCTAAGCAGTCTCCTGAGTTAGATGGAGGCAAGGTCAAAATGACAATCAGCTTGGCTCACCTCAAGGGCTTTGCTTAAGTAGTTGATCTCTTTTTTGGCAGAGCAGGATTCTTTTTCAAAGGAAATTGCATCTACTTTGACTTAGTCTTCCAACAGATTTGAAAAATTTGAGTAGGGGTTGGGTAAACCATGAAGGTTGCACGAAAGTTATCTGTGTGAATAACAGACCCTTCTTGAAAGCACATGTGGTGAAATTAAGATGGAGTCCGTCAGGCCAGGGTCAACACGACATAGCTGGTCTGGCTGGTTTAGGTCCTGCCTGGCCTTTACCTCATGTCTCCCATTCTTGTTGTTTTGAACTAAAAAGTGTATATCTTGGCTCGGCCCCTGTGGCTCAACAGGCTAAGACGCCAGCCACCTACACCTGAGATGGAGGGTTCGAATCCAGCCTGGGCCCCGCCAAACAACAAGGACAGCTGCAACCAATAAATGTCCGGGCGTTGTGGCAGGAGTCTGTAGTCCAAGCTGCTTGGGAAATGGAGGCAGGAGACTCGCTTGAGTCCAGGAATTGGAGGTTGCTGTGAGCTGTGATGCCACGACACTCTATCCAGGGTGACAGCTTGAGGCTCTGTCTAAAAAAAAAAAAAAAAAAGTGTATATCTTGAGTATTTTAGGGCAGTTGATTTAGGAGATTAACTTTTGAATTGGAATGTTGTTTTGGGTCATGGGTTATGCTGATTATTGTTTATATGGGTCTTGGGTTGTGCCAATTATTGTTTAAGATAAAGGTTAGCCTTGCTTTTACTTTGAACTTTAATGTATAAAACTGTAATTTTGGAAATGGAAGAACAGAACAGTCTTGGAGAAGTTACTCTGACTGTTCTCCCCATCGACAGCCTCCTGACAAATCAGGTTTGGTGGACCTGTCCCTGTTCTGCATATTGGCTGACAGTGACAGGCGACTGGATCCTCTTGACCCGGTAACTTTCTCAATTGCATGGACTTCTCAGATGGAGTTAACGATAAGGCCTCTTGTCTGGCTCGTCAAGTCATCAAAGGCTGCCTTGCAAAACTGAGATAGTAGAAAACTTCCTGCCTGCCTTTGTTTTGAATGCCATTAGTAAATCTTGCTGCTGACATCAGGGCACCCTGTATCTGTTTTAATGCCTCTCATCAGATTCTATGGGTAATAATCAGGATGACTCTCAATTCCTCCCACGCTCAGGGAAAACTCATAGGAAATGCAGCCTTCTAAATCCAGCAGCTGAGGTTGATGGAAGCAGTTGGGTTTGAAAGGTCTGGGAATTGTGAGGAAGTTCCCCTTGGCGTTGTCCAGCAGGAGATGAGCTGTCACGATCTGGGGGGAAGCCGCATACCATCTGGAGGTGATGCGTGCGGACCCACAGAGAACTTGGGAAGATGTGTAGTAACAATTACAATCAAAATCCAGCAAAAGCTGAGATATCTTTATGAAGAGTTAAGCTTTCCATTTATCGGAATGTTCAGACTAAGACTGCCATGCTAATCTTTTTTTCTTACAAAAGATATGCACATGGTTGTGCTTTTCTGGAGAATTAGAAATCGAATAGCTATAGGAATAAAGAATGTAATTACACTTATCCATGTGAACTTTTTAATCCAGTCCTTGCATGTTTGGTTGCCTTTTCTTTAAAATAATAATAGTTTTGTTGGTGTTATAAGTTAGAGTTCAGAACTGTGGACCATTGGGTTAGAACTGAATTATTTCCAGTCGAGTCTGGTGCTGAGCTCAGGAGGGGAGAGACCCACAGCGGACTCCCCCGCTGCCCTCCTTTTCTAGCATATGCCTGGAGTATGGACTCTGCCCAAGCCAGTCAGAAATCAGGGACAGATTTTAGTGTTCTGCTGATGAAATAGCTGAGATAAGGAAAATCGCGTAAAAGGTGAGAAAATTTGCTGGCCAGGTAGAGGTTATTGACCTAATTGGTCTCTCAGACTTCAGCAGAAGATTTATCTTTGTGAGTTTTCATTTGCCTGTCTCCATCCTGGTATCCATGCTCATAGGAAACAGTGACACAGCTAATCATGAGACTGGGTCTCCTTACTGCTACTCTCTATAGACAGAGAGGGCTGGGGCGGGCACTGTTTGTAGGATGTTGAAGCCCAAGTTGGCCCAGCTGAGGAACAGTGTTGAATAAAGACAGGTGAGTTTTTGAATGACCAGGCTGTTTGGCAGAGTAGAATTGAGGAAATTTTTTGAATATATCATAAGATAAAAAGAATGTCATTGAAAATAAATAGTAATAGTGAATAAAATAATAATTGGTAGGTTACATATCTTATGGTTGCCATGGGCTGATCAGATAAGTTAGCCACCTCTGGAGGGGCACATCTGGCTTATAAGGTGTTCAGACATGTTTGTTTACTTTTTTCAAAAATCATAACAGCTCTGACTATCAACAGAGCTGAGATTTAAGAGATCTCATCAATAGATTTAAACTAAAATATCTTTGAAAATAATCAAAATGCAAATAATAGACTAGACTTTGTGTCCTTTGAATAGGAGTTTGGCTTTCCAATCTTAATGTATTCGGGTAAATCAACAAAGATGGTGATCAAAATTCACACTATTAAGTGTTTGATGACCTCCTAATATCAGGATAAATGCCAGCAGCTTGAATCTAGTCCCCTCATTTTCCTAAAGCAGTTATTGGATTAGTTGATATAGTCTCTATATACTATTTATATATTATTTTAACAGTTATTAATTAAAAATAGAGTTGTATTAATGATGAGAATTAGATCTTAACAATATAAATATGTTTATAATACTTCTGCAGCTGTGTTGTTTTGTGACTTATTTGCAAGTGGATATGGGCTAGTAAACTTTGAAGCTTCTGACATAAGGGAAATATTGTTTCTACTATAAACCTATGATACTGACGGACTCTGTAATTCTTTCGAGTATTTCTCATTACTATAATATGCCTTTCTTTCAATGACTTTCACCCGTCTGCTATAGAGCTCCTCCCATGTGTTGGGTATACAGAGGCGAAGAAGAGCCTTTATCTTTCATTCACCCAACAAGCATTTGTTGAGTGTCTCTGCTGTGCCAGGCTCCATGCTGGACTTGGGGACATGGTGTTGGGATTGAATTCCTGTCTTCTGTGAGTCAGTCTGTTGGGAGACACATGTAGCAAGTCAGCAACTACTGTGTGGGGCGATGAGGGAAGGGATACCAGGTAGGATAGTGCTTAAAGCTTTAGCATGAGGCAACGTCCCAATCCCACTTTGCCTCTTTTAGTTATCTTCAAAGTTATGGGATTTCCAGGAGGAAGTGTCCTGTAGGTAGTTGGAAATCAGTGTTCAAGAGAGAGACTGGGGTGAGTGTAGAGCTGGTGTGTTCTTCACCCAGCAGGTGGTCGTTGATTCTGTGAAGATGCACCAAGTTACCCAGCGAGAATGAAGCATTTTTAGGGGCCATGGTCAGAACTTATGGAAACTTTGGTATTTATAGAGAAAGAAAAGAGAGTGCCCAAACCAAGAATGAATAGTAAGGAAGAGAGAGGAAGACATGTGTTGCGGAAAGCAAAGGAAGAGAAGCGTAGGGGGAAAGCTGTCCCTTCCATTTGGCGACTGGGAGGTGCCACGTGAGCAGCAGAAGCAGGTGTAAGCAAAGAGGAGCCCCTTGCTAGTGGCTGGAGGAAGTGGGGGTGAGGGCAGAGCCGGTGCTCTGAAGGAGTTTGACTCAGAGAGGAGAGAATCCCAGGGGAAACACTGCGGTGTGCAGTGACTGAATGGTGCCTGGGGAGAGGGGGGAGATTTACATGTTTAGAGGAAGGAGCGAGGTCCCGAGTGGAGTGTGAGGGTGGAAGGCTGCGTCTTTGCCTCCTTTCAACAACCATGGGATGAGAGAGAAGGGCCTCGGATACACTGGGGTACCCCGGGGAATCCCCCCAGGACATCCAAAAATTCTTCCCCTCAGGATTTTGAGCCACTGATGAAATCCAGGAGGCTGAAATGAGGCCATCGGGGAACCCTGTCCAGGAGTTTGTAAGAACAGGCCCTGTGGGTGGTGCCTGACACTCCCACTTGTCACCGCTCTTTCCTGTGGTCAGTTGTAGGTGGGGATAAGATGGGGCAGGAGCTGGCAGGAAGTTGTTTTGTTTGTTTCCATTTTTTTTTTTTTTTTGCAGTTTTTGGCCAGGACTGGGTTTGAACCTACCACCTCCGGCATATGGTGCTGGCGCCCTACTCCTTTGAGCCACAGACGCCGCCCTGTTTGTTTCCATTTTTAAAGCATATCTTGGCGTTCTGACTCTGCTTGATTCTGCTCATCCTGGGCATACTTGAGAAACCTGGAAAGCACTTGATCATTTTCACCGGTGTCATTTCTAATGTGTTTATTCAGTATTCTTTTCCTCAGCTAATTCGTTCTCAGGCCCTTCGGTGAAATCTCAGATAATTTATGCAGCATGTCGTCATTACAAGGAAGACCCTGTCTGCTGCTGTTTCTTCATTTCTTCTGCCTTTGCCTCATGAATCCTGGGACGTGGAGATTAACCTGCCCACAGTCCTCTGAAATCAGCAGATACCCTTGTTCTTTGCTTGAAAAATGCCAGCATCTTTGCTGATTTCACTATTTAATTCTCTTTTGTCCCTGAACCAGAGAGTTTAGTATGTCCTGGAAGGGGGAGTCTGTCCACGGGGTAATCCTAATCAGATCCCAGCTTCTTCAGCTTTGAATACCCAGTCCTGGCGCAGGGATTCCTGTTTTCACAGAGCTGCCCTGTCTTAGAATATATCCGAATAGCTTTGTTTTGCTTTGCTTGCCTGTGATTTCTGTTAACAAAGCCCTGATAGCAAAATCCAACTTTTTTAGCCCTTAAAATCTAATCTCTCTCCAACCCCTAGAAAGAACCTGTGTGCTGGCTCTCGCTGCTGCCCCCAGTGTGCACATGTATGTGTTTGCACACCTTAAAGCATCCTCATATGTTTCCTCTTAGCAGCAGAAGGCTGTCTTCCCTGCTGGTGACACTTTCTCAGCCTCTCCTTTCCACAATAAGACAATCTATGTCCTAGGTAAGAGAAAGGATCATAGGACGCCAGGTGAGGGTGGTGCTGGGCGTATTTCACATGCCTCATCTCACTTAAGCTACACCATAGCCACTGAGTCAGCTGGTATTTACTGAGTGTTTACTACTTATCTGGAAGTATAGATCTGTCAAGTATTGGTTTCCAGGAATTGATGTGCTAATGCAGGAGAGGCGCAGGGGCAGGTGAGTAGCTCAGCTGGAAGCCCCCTAGTGCCTTCAGCAAGCGGCAGTGTTCTCAGAGTGGTTGGGGAGACCATTTCGATGAAGGTGGTCAGGGAGCAGGTGACATTGAGTTTGAAAAATAAGATGCAAAGGCAGTCTGGGGGCAGGTTCCTGTGTTTCGATCACACCAGAGTAGTCTCACTGAGGGAATCCCCAGGTGGAGTCTTTAATGTTAGTTAAATTTTTCATTACCTAGTGCCCATTCTCCCCCTCAGCAAATGTCATGCAAGTGTCATAAAACATGACCCATGTTTGCAATACAAACCTTTTTGAAATTGTGGTACTGGCCTTTTATTTGTCTCTGTGTTTAGAATCAAAGGTAGACAAGCATATTTTTCTTCCCCCAGAATACTTTTAGACATTTTGGGTAGATTTTTAAATTCCTACATCTAGCAACCAGCATTATCTAAAACCTTTTGCCTTGGCTTTTGTGACAAGCCTGGTGTCAAGCCTGGGTACTGCACACATTATGACTATGATTTAGGTATTAGCACCAGCAAGCTCAGGAGGGGGGAGGATGTTACATTCACATGTACAAATATGTGTATTTTGCCACATATTTGTTTGGGATAAGACTCTGTAGTAGTGCTTGTAAACAAGGAAGAGGAAGTGGCTGCAATGATAGGAAATGCATATTTCTCTGGTTCTTTTGTTTTTGTTTTGGTTTTTTGAGACAGAGTCTGACTCTGTCATCCAGGGTAGAGTGCTGTGACATCATAGCTCACAGCAACCTCAGACTCCTGGGCTCAAGCAAAGCTCTTGCCTCAGCCTCCCAAGTAGCTGGGACTAAAAGCACCCGCCACAACTCCAGGCTGTTTTTTTTAGAGACAGGTGGGGCGCAGGGGGTTAGCTCTTGTTCAAACTGGTCTCAGACTTCTGAGCTGAAGCAATCCACCTATCCTGGCCTCCCAAAGTCCTAGGGTTATAGGCTTCAGCCACTGCACTTGACATTTCCCTAGGTTTTGTTAAAAAATCTGAATTAACTTTATGTCAAAACTCCATGAACAAGAGATAATTCTATACTATACTAATACTGCGTATCAGAAATTGATTCCTTCTAGAAAACTGCATAACTGTACGGAAGTTAAAAGTTAAACTTATGGATTAGCCTTAGAAACATTAAAAATTAAATGTTAATTGGGCGGCGCCTGTGGCTCAAGGTGTGGGGCACCGGCCCCATATACTGGGGGTGGCAAGTTCAAGCCTGGACCTGGCCAAAACTGCAAAAGAATAAAAACAACAAAAAAAATTAAATGTTAAAAATGAATGCTATAATGTATTAACTACATAGAATAAGTCTATCATTTTTAGGTAAAAATAAAAACTCAAATGATTTAATTAAATGGCATGTTTACATAGCAATTTAAATTTTGAATACTTTCCAAAACTATCAATAAAAGATAGTTCTCTCCCTGATTTTATTTTCCAGGTCATAAGATCCTTTCTGTGAAAATAGTTCTAATATATTTGACATCAGATAACAAAGCTTATCAGGGCTTTATTATATGCATATGTATATATACATAAATACATAATGCCCCCAAGGATCAATTCAATTGTCAGTAGTAACCCTTCCAATCAAATAGCTTGATGCTCTTTTAAACTGTAAATTGAGGAAAATGTTGTTTACTTTTAAAATGTATGATTTATATAGGGCTATATGTGGATCTGAATCCACAGTTCATCCAGTCCCAAGAACATATCTGAGGAATTTATAGTTGAACCTGAAGGCAGTTGGACCTTTCCAAAGTCTTTGAGGTCAATGGCAACGCATCATGTAATTTTAAGGGATAACAAAGAGGTGGTGTGTGTGTGTGTGTGTGTGTGTGCATGATGTTACTCTCAGTTGATGGGCTTTAGTGACAGTCGGTGTGACCAATAATCTGTTGAGCCTTGTACACACCTGTGGTGGTTGTCTTCTGAACTGTACCCGTGGTTACTTCCCAAAAAGGGTCTTGTTTTCAGATTTCCTTTGCAATTGGTAGATTTCTGAAAAAGTCTTTTTTTTTTTTAAATAAGTGAACAGTTTGTTAAGAATTAAACAAAGAGGCTCGGCGCCTGTGGCTCGGCGGGCTAAGGCGCCAGCCATGTACACCTGAGCTGGCGGGTTCGAATCCAGCCCGGGCCCGCCAAACAACAATGATGGCTGCAACCAAAAAATGGCTGGGCGTTGTGGTGGGCGCCTGTGGTCCCAGCTACTTGGGAGGCGGAGGCAGGAGACTCGCTTGAGCCCAGGAATTGGAGGTTGCTGTGAGCTGTGAAGCCACAGCACTCTATCCAGGGTGACAGCTTGAGGCTCTGTCTCCCAAAAAAAAAAAAAGA
>CAUYON010021760.1:0-20529 GCA_963573935.1 Arctocebus calabarensis | reverse complement strand
TATATATATATATATATATATATATTACACTCTCTTGTTCCCTTCCTGAGAAGAATCCCAGAGATAAATGTAGAAAAGAACAAAGAAAAAATAAAAACAAACAAAAAAAGCCCTAACTAAACTTCAGATCTGATGATACAATTATTTTGGTATAAATGTAGGTACCAGGAGGAGGAAGCAGTGGTGGAATGCTTAAATCCCAAAATATATCATGGCACGTTCAGGGACATGTATATCCCAGATTAGATTTCCGGCATCATTGTCAAAGGGTATCCAATAGAATCATAAAGAAAATTGAGCTTTAGTAAAAAAGTTATCAAAACTGGATAAATACCAATTGAATCAAAGGCCGCATAAATTTAAATTTTCTTTTATGTGTATATTTGCTTTAAGTAGGTGTTTTCTATGTCTATGTAAAATAGATTATAATTGTTAGAGATGATGTGTTAATACTATGGTGAAAGAGCAATAAGTTATATGACAATAGGTCTGAGGTGATAGTCTATGATAAAAAAATCACAATTTATGAGTCTTAGTTTCTCATTTTTAAAGAAAAGGATAGGACGATATACTTTATAAGATTCCTTAAAAGCAAATTATTAGATTTGGCAGATAAGAGGTTTTCAGCATTTCAACCCCTAGTAAAATGAAGTAATTAAAGCCAGTGATAAAATTGTTTACAATATCACAAATAACAATACAACAATATCATCCATATTCTACCTGTGACAATAAGGATTAACTTAGCAAGTTTGTTTTGTCCAAACCCTGTACATTCCAAAAAGAGATTTGGCTCTTGTCTGGCTTCTGAGAGGCCACCTCTAAGCCCTTGGAGGATTCTACTTGGTAGGAAGAGTGTGTTTGCTTACCTGGAGGTCTTGGCCTACATTAATTTTTCTATATCAACAATGTAATTGAAGGTGAAGTCCTTGAGCCATGTAGATCAGTTTAACTTTCTGATCCCTAGGTTGGTCTGGAGACTAAACTCAGTGGTGAGTGGTCAGCTATGTCTACGTGGTTGACCCCATCCCCCCAGTAAAGTACCTGGACACTAAGACCTGGGTGAGTGTCCCTAGTCAGCCATACTCTATGTGTGTTGTCACACATTTCCAATGAGACAGTTAACGGCATGACTTCATTAACAGAAAACAACATTCAGAAACTTGTGTGTGCTGAACTTTACCTGATATGCTTTTTTCTGTTGCTGAATTTAATATGTAATTTTTCACTCTAATAAGCCATATTTGTGAATATAAAAGGGATTTGTTTTGTTTTGAGCCCTATGAGTCCTTCTAAGAAATCATTGAACCTGCAGCTGGTCTTGGGGAGCCCCAAACAAAACTACCTGTCACTCCAAGTGGGCTTCTGGAATATTGTTTTATACATTGCTGTTTTCATCCATTTTTAGCCACATGATTTGTTCTTTGCCTCATTCTAACATTCTGGATGCTAATGCTTGCTGCCCACCTGTCATGTCACCGTTATCTGGGAAAATTCACCTAGAGCCTATGTAGCTAGTGCACTGCCATTTTTTGTCGAAACTGAGATTTATTTAAACAACAATAAATAGACAGAAATAGGAGCTGATCCAACATCCTAGTAATGGAGGTTTTTCAGAGAGTGAGACGGATCCATAGTTGAGGCCTAACTATCACTGAGGAAGCTCACTGCCTCTGCTTCAAGAGGGCGAGTGGTTTCAGCTTCTGGTTCAGACATGAGCCATCAACATATTTATGAGTTTTCTCCTTGAGATTTATTTCATTTTTTCCTTTGCTTGCCCAACAGAGGCAATAATGCTGTATGAGTTTCCCCCAAAGCTGGAGATTCTGCAGGTCACTGTGAAATGCTTCATCTTCATCTGTTTTTTTGTAACAAATTATTAATGCCTGGTATGCCTCTAGTTTTGAAAGAGACTCTAGTAGCAAAGCTTTTATTTTATTTCTTTTCCCAAGGATCATGATAAATTGTTTCTGAGGAAATGATATTAAAACATCTCAGTGGGCCAGATAGCTCTTTCCCAATAAACAAAAGAGTCATATCCATGTCAGATTTGATGCCTTGATACTTCTTCCCTTTGGGGTAAAATTCCTCTATGTAATATCTGAAAGTAAGGAGCGGGGGCAACAGAGAAGACTTTGTTCCTCAGAGGCTAGAGAGCTGGCTGTCAGCTACTAAGTAACATCATTTTTTTTTTTTTTGTCTTTTAGTACATACTTAGGAGAGATAAATATCATTTTTTCCTCCCCAGAAACCACTTAAGTTCTTTAAGCAAACGGCCTCTGGCCTTACTAGCAACCTCTAGCTTTTCCAAATGGCTCAGACATACTAGATTAGGCTGAGCCCACACAACTAAGGATAACATATTGGAACATCATTACAACTTTTCTTTTTAATTTAAAGACATACCTCTGACATTCAGCTCAATAGTTTTAGACCACAGACAAAAGAAAGTATCCAGAAAAGTGTCTTTTGGCCTGTCACCTACCAGCATAACCTCACTGACTTCTTATAGCTGGCGTTCACTGTGATTCTTAGCTTATCAATTTGGTTGGGCATATGACACAGTGGTTCATGATATTTTGAATATCGACTCCTACATTGGATGAAAATTCATGTCAAATACTTTAGGTTATGAAATTTTGAGGCTACCTATTACAAAGGTAGAAATAGTAGAAAGGTAGAATTGTTTTTCTGTCAGTGTATTTCTCAAGTGCAGCGCTTTTTGTTGCTTCCTCATATCCATTCCCCTTTTCTTCCAGAATATCACTACTGTATTCGCTGAACACATTACCATCACCCAAAACTTGTGTTGCTCAGCTGTCTTTGTAGTGAGAGTTGGACTTGTGCTTTGATTTTAGCAAATGAGATGTAAGTGATATTTTAGGAATAAAATCAAGGAAGTCCTTAAAAAGAGAGCCTTAGCCATATTTTACCCTTTCCTTCTTTCATTGTTCTTGCTGAATGCAGATGTGATGGCTGGAGCACTGAGAACAACATTGAATTACAAAGAAAGCTGTACCTAAGGGCAGCAATTTAGTGGGTTGCAAGGAGCCACGTCCCTACAATTTCACACGGCATTCATACCAATGCTAAATTGCCTTCTTGCAGATCTTCTTTACTTGAAAGAGAAATAAATTCCTGGCTTGTTTTAGCCACTATTATTATAAGGCTTGCTTTGTTTTCAGCTAACCTTAATTTTACTTGAACAACAAAATTCCTTCCTAGTAAAATTAACTGTATTCATTCCTGTAAATCTAAATGCAATAATAGAATGAATAACTAAGAAGCCTTCTGATAATTTCTAGCAACTAAATCATTGCAAGTCATTTAGCTTAATTGTGTAATAGGGAAACAGAATCAAATGTGCTCATTTACTAGATGTACAGACTTATGTAAGAGAGAGGTCTCTCTGATGTGCCTTTTTCTCTGTGTCCTATAAAACCGGTTTATATGACTGCTGTGCTGGTGTATGTAAAGTGCCTGGCACCCAAAGGCACTCTATAAATATTAAGTACCCTTGAAATTCATTTTCTTTTATCTGTAAATTTATCTTTGTATCATTACTGTTTAACACATTGCCTTGCTCAGAGTATACACCAAATAAATGATTCTTGAATAAAATAAGGTAAAGGGCCTTAGAAGTTACATACTTCATTTTTTCTTTTCATTGTCTTTTTACCCTTTGGATTATATAAAATGTTATTCTAACGTTCAGAAACATTTTTGGCCCACTCAAACTCCTAGTTTACAACCTAGGAGTTGGTTTAGAATTAGGTAGAATCTGGCTCTTTATTCTCTAGTGTATAATAAATACAGAATTACTCAAGATACAAGATTCTGTTTGAGATGGAAGTGAGCATTGTAATTATTTTGAATGCAATAAGCACCATTTGTCTTTTTTTTAAAATTGGGGATTCATTGAGGGTACAAAGAACCAGGTTACATTGACTATATTTGTTAGGGAAAGTCCCTCTTATAATTGTGTCCTGCTCCCAAAAGGTGTGTCACACACTGTGAACCCCCACCCCTTCTCCCTCCTTCCCTCTGTCAGCTTTCCCCTTCCTCCACCCCTTACCTTGTACTAGGTCATTAATTGTCCTCATATTGGGATTGAGTACTTAGGATTCTTGCTTCTCCATTCTTGTGATGCTTTACTAAGAAGAATGTGTTCCACTTCCACCCAGGTTAATACAAAGGCTGTAAAGTCTCCATCTTTTTTAATGGCTGAGTAGTATTCCATGGTGTACATATACCACAGCTTATTCATCCATTCCTGGGTTGGTGGGCATTAAGGCTACTTCTACATTTTGGCAATTATAAACTGAGCTACAATAAACAGTCCAGTGCAAGTGTCCTTATGGTAAAAGGATTTTTTTTCTTCTGGGTAAATGCCTAGTAATGGGATTGAAGGATCAAATGGGAGGTCAAGTTTGAGTTCTTTGAAGGTTTTCCATACTTCTTTCCAAAAAGGTTGTATTAGTTTGCAGTCCCACCAGCAGTGTAAAAAATTTCCCTTCTCTCCACATCCACACCAGCATTTGCAGTTTTGTGATTTTGTGATGTGGGCCATTTTTGCTGGGGTTATCCCAGGGTGGTGATATCCCAGGGTGGTTTTGATTTGCATTTCTCTAATGGTTAGGGATGATGACCATTTTTTCATATGTTTGTTAGCCATTAGTGTATCTTCTTTAGAGAAGTTTCTATTCATGTCTCTTGCCCATTGATGTAAGGGATTGTTACTGTTTTTCATATTGATTAATTCGAGTTCTCTATAGATTGTAGCCTTTCTTTTCTCACAAAAATTGATTTAAGATGGATAAAAGACCTAAATTTAAGGCGAGAAATGATAAAAATCCTTAAAGAAAGCATGGAAAAAACACTTGAAGATATTGGCCTGGAGAAAGACTTTATGAATAAGACTTCCATGGCAATTACAACAACAACAAAAATAAACAGATCGTACTTAATTATATTGAAAAACTACTTTACAGCTAAGGAGACAACAACCAAAGCAAATAGACAACCTACACAATGGGAAAGGATATTTGCATATTTTGAATCAGACAGAAGTTTGATAACTAGGATCTGCAGAGAACTCATATTAATCAATATGAAAAAAAGCACCATTTGTCTTAATGGCATATATAATTTAGAGTCCAGATGTAATGAACAATGTTATTTCTATATAACATTTTCTTTTTATTTATTTATGAACCAAGTAATTATCTAATTGAACAGAGAAATACATTTCTGCAATAATTGTTGAGAGTTCAGTATCTCACTTTCGATAATGGATAGATAAGATAACAGAGAAAATAAAGGACTTAAATAATACAATAAACTATATATAACTCTATAACATTTTCTATAACTGCAGTGGGCATGCTTTAAAAAATTAGGTAATTTTATTCTCACGAAACATAAACCACTATCATTGTGGAGTTTTCTTTTTTTTTTTTTTTTCATTTCTCTCAGAAAGAGAATCACAAAAGTGAGAAGAGTTGATGGAAACCCCCTGGCACAGCCTTTGTATGGATGCAGGAGTTTGCTCAAACTAACCTGAAGGCGCAGTGAATGAGAACTTTTCCTCTTTTAATGACTAGTAAGATATATCATGATTTTTTCATGTGCAAGTAGTTTTGTTAATTGTGCTCTTTCAGTTCTTTTCTCAGGAGTGTCTATTAAAAAGATCTGGTACCTTCAAAAATATTTTATGTTCTTTTCTTCATATCCTGTGGTTCAGAGAGCATATTTCAGATGTTGGCAAAGGTAGGGTTTGAAAAAATAAAAGAGTGGCAAAATAGGTGAAAGGAACGTGGAAAACTTTCTTCTTCACCTCCGTAAACTCTCTGAGAAATACCAGACCTCTTAACCCAGAAGATACATAGAATTTGAGTTATAACTGCTTTAATTCCTTTTCATCCTTTTAAAGGAAAAGTAAACTTACTGAAATAATGACATAATATTGGAGAATCTATGAGAACCTATTACCAATAAAATTATAAATATCTCTGTATTCCTTGTTCCTTTTCAGGATCTACTAATATGGACTATAAAGAAAGCCACCCTAATTCAGTTTTCTGTATGATGTATTTGAAAATTATTAGAACATTTAGAAGACATTGATAAATAAATAGAACATGGAGAATAGTAGAATAAATCCAAGTATTGTCAAGACTTACAGATTTAGGAATTAAGAAAGGGCATATGCCAACTTTGAAGCTGAGCGTTTGATGGGCCTGGCATTTGGTGAAATGCTACTGAAGTCCTGCGTGCTTTTTTATGTATAGATTCCATCCTGACACACACATCAAACTGGATTTGAAAGAAATCAGATATTCTTTTTATTTTAAGTGAAATTAATTGAAGAGTTAATGGCTTTATCATATTTCAGACAGGTATTATCAGGATTTTGTCAACTCCGAGTACCCTCAGGGCAGATCTCTGGAGCAGGCTGTCACGGGGAGGGAGGCTGAGGCCTGGGCGCAGCCCTCGGGTGGAAGGCGCGGAATGCAGCGGTCCGAGGGTACCACGCAGTCAACACCTGCGCTGTGCTGGCACGGGCTGCCTCTTCTCGCTGTTAACAGTGACCAGATCCCACAGTATCAAAAGACCCAGGTGAGTACAAGCACTGCTCCTGAGAACAGGTTTGTGAGTAATTTGTTCACACTGACAGATTTATTTACTCTGTCCACACTTGTGCTATGAAGGTCCTGGGAGAAATTCCTTTCCAAATGTACTCTGACACGTCCTAGTATTCTTCACATTAGGAAATGATACTGCTTTTTGGAGAGGTTGGGATGGTATGTGCAAATATCAATATATACTCTATTGAAATTCCCTCATGCATGAAGCATTTATCCTCACAGAAAGTTTTGCTGTCCTGCTGCATTTAAAACTCAAATCCTATATGCTGAAAATCTAGAAAGAAGCTATATGATAATTAATGATTACATATAAGACGCTGTTTCTTTAAAACTTCATTATGACCTTAATTTATTTTTACCATGAGAGTATGAAATTGCTTTGATTTTCATTTCTTTTTCCTCTAATATTTAGTTTCTTTTGAAAATGTGAGTTAGGAACTTTGAAGTCTTCTTTTTTTCTGTCAGGCTTTTGTGTTCAAGGAAGTGTACAGTACAGCAGCCAGTCTGTGCAAAAAAAGGTAAAATCAACTGAAAAGAAAGACGTCTTTTGTTTTTAATTATTGTTTAACATTTACAATTTTTTCCATCAGAATTAAAGGAGCTTATTTTTTAATGATCATAAAGTCAGAAAATATCTAATCAGTATTTTTTAAAACAGTCAATCAATATATTTTTCATCTCAAAGCATTTGAAATTTGTGTTTAGTTATAAAAATTTTCCCTGTCAATAGGTGGCCTAGCATATAAGGAATGATTTATTCATAAGGCAATTGCTAAAGGTGTTGCTAGTAGAATCTAGCTAATCAAATCATCTGTTTTAAAACCACTAAGAGAATATATGCAGTCATATTTATTTTTAAAAACTGTATCTTTAATATACAATAGCAATTTCATATGGATTTTAAACGTTATGAGATTCAAAAGTCTGCAGGTTGATATTTTTCCATTTTTTGATGTACTAGATATTTTTGATACAACTTTGAAAGTTGTTGAGAAATTAAAAGCTATTAGGGCTTCATAATTACTAAATGTGTGTGTGCGCGCCTGTGCCTGTGTGCCTGCACCCATGTGCGTGATCTTTCCTCTAGTAGATCTTAAGCTTCTAGAAGTAGGCACAAACTCTTTTATCCCCGTGTCCCACCTTGTTCTTTTATCATTAGATACCAGCACTTTCCTTGCCACAATGAAGGTACTCAGTAAATATTTGTATGATGAATGAGTGAACAAATAAATAAACAAACAAAGAAAACATTAAAAGAATATAACTATACAAGAGAAGAAACATTTATAAAACATCAGCATAAAAATGACCATAGCTTCTTTTGCTGTGTAATTTTAGGAACTTTTCTCCAGAATTAAATAATTTCCCAGTATCAGTGGTGCACTGTCATTGATTGTTTTATGAGTATAGAGTCTAAAATATAAGTATTGTATGTTTCAAAAGACAAATGAAAATTTTGGAACTCATGCCAGTGGTGCTAAGTGTTTAGTATTCTGGAAATGTGAGGTTAATTATACCTTAAAGATCACATATTATAGTTAAAGAATGTCCTGTATATAATCCCATTTTCACATACATACCATAGTTTGATGATTCTAAATTGATAAAGGTATTAGAACTATTTTGCATGTGGGTACTCTAGGATAGTATCATTCATTTCCCAAATCACTCTACATCCACTCCATTGGAGAGTGCCATTGGCTCTCCCTCCAAGATATATTTTGGACCTGACTACTCTTTACCATCTGCATCTCTACAACTTCATTCTTTAGCCAGCATCAGTTCTGAGGTC
Organism: Arctocebus calabarensis; assembly: GCA_963573935.1. NCBI lineage: Eukaryota > Metazoa > Chordata > Mammalia > Primates > Lorisidae > Arctocebus > Arctocebus calabarensis. The sequence goes on along the minus strand of CAUYON010021760.1, from coordinate 12,090 downwards.
TACAGAGTCTCCCTGAGACTCCTCTTCTCGTTCTTTCTCCTCTTAGTAGCCAGAGTGACCTTTTTCAGCTTGAATCTGGTCATACATATTCCCTCTTGAATGATTCATGGCTTTGCTGCAATTAGAATATAAGTCACCCTTCCCCACCCCTCTACTCCTCCCTGCCTTCATGGCTCTATGCAGCCTACAAGACCAAAATTCCCAAGGGCTTCAACCCTTCGTCCTCTTTAGTTTGCACTGAAGTTAGTGTCTTTGTGAGAAGCAGTAATGAGGAGTCTATCCAGCTCCCCTTCCCTGTAACTTTTTATCACTAGTTCTCCAATATTGGTACTTCATTGTCCTTGACCAGACAATGAGATAATTAGTCCCTAAAATTCATGTAAATCTTGAGTTCTGACCATATCTTTTTATAGGCAAAATAACTGTACCTCTTAAGATGCACCGCTTGGTATTCTGCCCTCCAACAGGATTATCTCTCTCAATTAGTGATACTTCTGAATAGGTCTTGATGGCCCAGCAGTTCAATTTTAAATTACCATGAATATACCATATGAAATCATTTGCTGACTGACTTCAAATTGTTTTATGTTCAGTCAACTGTTCATAGCAAATTCTGTCTCAGTCCAGAGGTGATGAGAAGGAGGAGCACCAGTGTGGCAGGAGCAGGGATACGTGGGAGCACCCAAAGCACTAGGAACTCAATTGCAACTTCTCTGGTAGAGGTTGCCACAATGCATAAGCACCAGGAACTCAATTGCAACTTCTCTGGTAGAGGTTGCCACAATGCATAAGGCATCCTGATCTGCCACCAACCTGGGATCCACATGAGACCTCCTGAGTTAGGGGAGTTAAGTGCTCCCACCCTTGCCTTCCACCCTAGAACAGTTGGAAAGATTTTCTTTCTCTGGGACCACGCAAGACCTTTGGGTCCTAACAGTAGATGCCATCAAATATGAAGCTTTCTTGTCAGGAAAGGGAGATGTAAGAAATAGCAACCTCTAGCCTCTCACTTTACTTAAGTTAAGTATCTTAACTTTCCCCTGAGAACCAGATATTGTAAGTTACTTGGGTTTATTCACAAATATGTCAATTGTGTTCTGACATCACATGTTACTGTGGACAAGTCTGAGTTCAGTCTAAATAGTTTTCCCATGTCTTATATTTGTAGTACTAATGACCCCAGTATCTTTTCTTCATCTTTGAAGTCCACTAATTTTAATACTTGATCCCTTGTTGTTAAGCATTATGTATCAATTTTTCCTAGATTGTTTTAATATGAAGATTTAATTTTTTTAAGGAACACATACTTCTAGTATATGCTTGAATATTTGTTTATCTTCTATTAATTGTAGTCTCTTCTTAAAGGAATACTAATTGTAAAGTTGATATCTTTATTATCTATCATCTTTCCAATCAATTTTATTTTATTCAAAAGTAATTTTATTTAATATTTTGTTTTGGGTGATGTTTTTAAACTCTTTTCTGTCCTAAACTGTATTTTTATTTGTGGTTATTCTCTTTTATTATTTCTGATGATGGAATCGATTTTTCTACATCATTTATTTCTGTGTATACTCCTAGTCATTTTTAAACACATCTTTCACATTTATGTTGGGTAATTCCTTCCTTTAGGAACCCCTTGTCCTCTTCTTTATTCACTATGAGACTGGGCTTTGTGGTTCTTGTGTTTATTACTCGTGAACACTCTTATCATTTCTTAGTGTTAATATTTGTTTCTGTTTGTACTGTACACTGTGTTACATATTCAAAGACAAATGCCATCTCTTATTCATTTTTATTTCCCCAGTATGTGATGCTAAGTATTGGAATCCTGGTAAGTCTGTTTAAGTAACTTGGAGTTAATGCCTTCCAAAATGACAGAATTGTATATATATCGAAAAATCAAAAGCTGTATATTGACTAACACCTGACAGTAAAACTCAACTTTCCCATTAGCCATGGAATTAAAGAGAGTCTTAGATTTTTGTAGAAAATTACAATATTAATGATAATAATATTAAAAATAAAATTATGATCAAGAATTGATTAGAACAGTGAAATATTAAGGTTGAAAAGGAACATAATTATCTTTGAATCTAGCATTCCTTATGTAATGCTCTTGATACTTAACAAAGTGTAAATAGTCTTTGAAAAGTTAAAATAGTTGAACAAGTTTACACAACTTGTAAGTGGTTAGATCATGTTGAGAGCTAGGTCTGCCCTGATCTTTCATACCTTTCACCACTAGGCCTCTCTGGTAGATCTTTTTGGAACTCTTTTCCATTCCTTTCGCCATCTCTCCCAGCGGGGCAGGTCACAAGGTCTAGAGTTTTCACATTTCTTCTATCGATACTTATGGAAAAAGGATAAGTGCTTTCATCAGAACCATCAGCCATTGGAATGAAGAGGCATTTGTATAAGCTTTTTTTAAAATAAGAAAACTGCCTTTTTGATATTTGATGCCCTAAGAAAGATTCAACTACCTAAGAGAGCACTTAACTCAGAACATAGAGTGCCTATTTAAAAGTGCATATAAGATTATAGGGTAACTCTATTTTAAATTTTTTTTTGAGAAATCTACATATTCTTTTCCAGAATATACTACCTTACAATCTCATCAAAGGTATACAGGGCTTCCCTTTCCTGCATATCCTCAGAACACTTTTACTTTTTTCTTTTTGATACTTGCCATTTTAACATGGGTGGGAGGATATCTCATTGCAATGTACATTCACTTTATGATAAGAAATGTCAAGCATTGTTTTTATGTATGTGTTGGCCATTTGTATGTCTTCTTTTAGAGAAATGTCTATTTAGGACCCTTGCTCATTTTTTAATTGGAATATTTATTTTCTTGCTGTAGTCATTTGAGTTTTTTATATATTTTGGATATTAATCCCTTATTCATTGTATAATTTGCAAACATTTGATCCCACTCCATAGGTTGTCTCTTCATTCTGTTGTTTCCTTTGCTGTGCAGAGGCTTTTCAATTTTATGTAATCACATTTGTCTGATTTTTCTTTTTGTTGCCTGTGATTTTCTCCCTATCTTTTCATCTAGCTGTTTTACAGTTTCAGGTCTTACATTTAACTGTTTCATCCATTCCGAATTAATTTTTTTGTGTATGGTATGACATGAGGGTCTAATTTCATTCTTCCATGTGCGTATATCTAGTTTCCCAACACCATTTATTGAAGAGGCTTTCCCCATTGTGTGTTCTTGGTATCTTTATTGAAAATCAATTGTCTATAAATGTGCATGCATTTATTTTTGGGCTTTCTACTCTGTTCCATTGTTCCACATGTCTGTTTCTTTGGCAGTACTGTACTGTTTTGATTGCTATCACTTTGTAATAGATTTTGAGATCAGGTAGTATGATGTTTCCAGTCTTGTTTTTTTTACCCAAGATAGCTTTCAGAGTCTTTTGTGGTCCCATCTGAATTTTAGAATTGTTTTTCCTGTTTCTTTAAAAAATGTCATTGTCGTTTTGATTGAATCCATAGATTGCTTTGGGTAGCAAGTCCACATTTGGGTGTATATCCAAGAGAAATGAAATCAGTATGTCAAAGCGATATCTGGGTACTCCCATGTTTACTGCATTACTCTTCACACTAGCTAAGATAAAGAAGCAATTTAAGTGTCCACCAGCAGATGAATGGTTAAAGAAAAAGCTATATATACACACAAACACACACTTACAGAACATTGTTCTTAAGCCTTTAAAAAGAAATATATTATTTGTGACAAAATGGGTAAACCTAGAAGACACTATGCTAAGTAAAATGCATGGGACACAGAAATATTACATTATCTCAATTATGTGTAGAATCTAAAATAGTAGAACTTATAGAGAGCATAGAATGGTATTTAGGAGAGATTTGAGGGCAGCAGGAAAGCATGGGAGATGTTGGTCAAAGGGTACAAAGTTTTAGCTAAGTAGGAGGTTTAAGTTTTGGAGATCTCTGGTACAGGATGATGACTATACAGTATACAGTACTTGCAAATTGTGAATTAAATAGATTTTAAATATTTTCACAGCAAAAATATGTGTGAAGTGATGGATATATTAATTAGTGTGATTTAATTTCCCATTACATACATATATCAGAACATCATATTACATATCATAAATATATATGATTTTTATTTGTCAATTAAAAAGTACATATTGGATAATGTACTTTTAAACTGTATAACTTTAAATGCAGAATTGCCATATGTAACATTGCTTTATAGTTGAATTTCCTTAAACGTCATGAGAGAATGTTTTAGTTCAGTGATGGAAACAGAGTCAAAGGGGCATGTGGCATTTGTCCCCTTTCTTTGTGGTCTCCTTCTAAATGATCTCACTCTAGCATCTTGTCAGTAAGATGCCAAAATGTTTATTTTATTATTTGCGTATGAAAGATATCTTTTTCTAGTAATATATAGATCTTTATTTTTGTCTAGAGATGAAGTTGGCTTTGGTGTTTCTAATTTGCTTACATCCTTATATCTCTCTCCACAGCTAAGTTGTCAAGTTTGAGAGCAGTTCCCTTCAGACAAACAATATTATCATCATTGTGCCAGTTAACAAGGTTTGCTTTGCAAAAACCATTAATGAAAATCAAAGACCTGTTGTAGAAACATTTCGTGGCTCACCATTGCACTTTCCTGTCTGCTGTTTGAAATTAGCTAATTGCAAGCATTAGCTAAATGCAGATTTTGCCTCGATTTCAAAATCTGCATTTTTAGAGCAAAATTTTATACGCTGAATATTACAAAAGCTGTGAAATAACATATAACAATTGTATTGAGAAAGTATGAATATAATTCAAGTGAAAAAATTATATTTATAAATATTGATAAATGCAAATGGCCACAATAATAGTCCTAATGTAGATATATTATCTCTAGCAACTGTAGCCATAATTTGATGTGTTTTGATCTATGACCGACAGGTGGCAGCAGTTCCCAGAAAGTTCTCACCAGAGAGCATCAAAAATCAACGGTTTAACTTTTCTTATGCTTTATTCTTCACTAAAGTTGTGTAAAACACAATGTATTTAAACTTATTGCCAGACATCCCTATTTCTTGCTTTAGAAATAAATTGCTCTATTCAAAATTATATTTATGATGTACATTTATTTACTAAACTATGCTGAAATACCTGCAGTAAACCAATAACTGATTTCCTTTGTGTTGAAGGAAGTTGAGAAGTAATGATGCATTGAGTACATTAACTCTTCTAACTCTTCATTTCTGGGGATGTTTTAAAGGAATGACTTTAGTGATTTATTACAGATTTCCATTTAGCTACATGACAGGACTAGACTTTCGTTGTTATTTAGAAGTAGGGCACACCACAACTACAGGAGTTAATCAAATTCAGAATGAGATGTACCGACAAGACCATGTCTGATAGTTCTGTAGTATGCTGTCCTTTATCAAAGAGAATGTGTCATACTTGTGTATTTGGTTGTGCCCTGGAAAATGTATAACCATATTGTATCAATTGATTACTTGATTTTGTTCTAATGTTATTTTTCATCGAAGGACACATTAACACAATTAAAACAAACAAATCGATACTTTAATAGAAAATGTTTAAAACAATTCAGGGTTATTTGAAGATGTACTGTAAGTAATTAGCCACCTAATAGAGTCACATCTCTAACTTCCAATGTTACATAAATAATCAGAGTAAAAAATAATCCTCTGATATCTGCTTCAATCCATGATTTATTGCCTATTTTTGGCAATGTATAATGACATTTTTAGTTGCCACATTTGGGAGGAAGAATGTTGCTACTGCATCTAATGGGTAGGGGATAGGTATGGTGATAAACATCTTACATGCTCAGGCCGGCCCCCCATGAAAAGAATTATCTGACCCAAAATGTCAATAGTGACAAGACTGACAAACCCAGGTCCACAGTAGATAGTCAGCTAGAAAAATCAATTACATCTCTATCTTAGGAATGCATGCACAGTAAGGGCAATAAATTGGAATCCAGGTGCAGAAGCTAGAAGCAAAACTACAATTGTAGCAGGCTTAAAAAAAGAAAAAGAAGTTCATCCTTTGATGCATCAAAAGATTAGAGTGTAAAAAAGCAGTCTTTTCTGAAATGACTGTAAAATGATCTTGTTCAGGAGTTCAAGGGGCAAGTTTATGTTTCTAACCTTCTATAAAAAAAAAATCCCTTCATAGAACCTCATTAACTACTCAGCAAAATTGAAAGACTCAGCATATCAAACATATGTTTGTTAAACAATTTTTGCCCTAAAAATAACCAGTGAAATATTATCACATAATCTAGTTGTCTTTGGATTTTTGACATATGTTTCAAAGACTAAATGTAGAGCAACAATTATTTCCCTAGTTATCTTGCTTCAATACTTACAAAACTGCTTTTTCACCTTACGAATTAAAGGAATATAGGGAAATTTCATAGAGTTACATTCTCTCTTTCTTGGTCTGTCTTTTCCTTAAACAATTCATGTGTGTCTATGTCTCTACGTGTGTTCCAAGTGAAAACATTCTAAACACTGGAATCTTTCCATGTTCTAGGAAGTTCTAGTAATAAAGTATTTTATGAGATTGTGATTACATAGACACTAAGAGAGTAGTTAAAATATCATCTTTGTTTAATATAAAAGAATTATTTTGGTCCAACAAATAGAAAATATCACAGCACATTTTTAAAGATTACTGTTAGGCACATTTTTATATAATATTTTTCTTATAAAAATGTACCTTAAACTATTATGGCTTTAAAATATGACTTGTTTTAAACTATTATATTATTGCATCCACATGTAATTAGTTTAAATTTTAAATCATTGCTTTCATTCCTAAGCAGTTTAAACGTGCTATATAATAAGTACTTTTCTGATTCAATTGGGTCCTCTTTGCAAAAAGAAAAGAAAAAAATAGCAAAACCGGAAGTGGAGAAGTTAAGCTAATATAATAAACGAGGTTAGTATAATTATCCAAAGCTTAATGTATCTGGAAAAATTGCTGCATCATCAGGTCCTTAGATTTCCAGCAACGACACAAGTGGAAACTACACTTCTCCATGATGCAAAGGCTTGACTTTTCTATTTAATAATGAAAAGAAATGTGTCTCTGACTTTATAGATCAAGGTTTGTGCTTTGGTTAAACTGATAAGCATTTTTCAATTTTCGGCACAGGGCTTATTCGCTTCAAGAAAGCTATGTTATTTAAAGAACAAAAATGAAATTGGAAATATAACTTTGGCCAAATGACATTTTCACATATTTTAAGATGTTATAACAAAAATGAAGGAAGGAAGGTAGAACAGAAGGAAAGAATGAAGGAAGAATGGGCAAATGATATCTATGATGCTTTAATATTTAAATGCATTGCACCAAAATGAAAGGGTGACAAAGTGTTAATAACAACTTGCATGTCTTTGAGAAATGCTTTGGATAATATAGAAAACAACTCTAAGAAAAAGATAAGTTGTCCTCATAGGATTTAGTTTTTCCTCCACAAGCTACTCTATAATTGAAAACAGTTCTTTATTCTGTTTTAGGTGTTCTATAATAACATTTGCTTAAAGAAAAATATAGAATATTTACATGAGGCCATGAGTTTTATTTCTGGTTGAATTGGAGACAACCTAGTTTTTTCAATTCTTTTTCTATTATTAATAGAGAGGCAGCATAGCTCAATTGGTTGTGTCATATTTTATGTTCACTTATTGAACGACTGTGTATTGAGCATTTGCTGTGTGTGAGGTACTTTGCTTGGAGCTGAGAAAGAAGCATTCAAAGCAGTGGTCAATACCCCAACCTCATTCCTAATGTCTCATAAGAATGATGGAAACCATCAAATGCTCTTCTCTCTTCCGGTATATGGACATCAGCTACAAGGACTGAAAACCTGAAAAAAGTTATTATGTTAATTAGAAATAGGAAAGTTAAATCATTATTTTAAGAATCTATTTTAAGTCCTAGTAATATTCTTATAGCTGCAGTATCAGTATGATATAAATATTTGCTTCCTGGCCATGAAATGTTTTAAAATATTTATTTCAATATTTAATATTCCCATTTCAACATTACTACAGTTGACTCACGAATTATGCTGACGACTTTTTGTAAAGTAACTTTAATTATTATTATGGTTCTCAAAGTGGCTTCTCTTTTTCTAAATACAACAAGGAGCACAATTCTGCTTGGTGATTTGGCATAAAAATTTATACAAATACTGTTGTAGATCTCTGACATTCAAACATTTAAAGAACAGATAAAAGTTTGGCTAAGTCAAAGCACTATTTCATAAATTAAATTTCTCAAATACTTTCTGAACTGTTTGGTGTAGCATTGATTCATAAGTAACCCCAGACAAATGATAACTTACTTGAGGTGAGTTCATGTTTTGCCATTTCAGCCCTATGCAGTTATTGACTACAGATTTTAGTTTGTACTCAAATTGAACATGACCCAGATTGTGGGTAGAGGGTGAATTCAAGGTATCAAGGAGTTCTTTTCAAACTCTTTGCCTTAGTTTAGCCAAAAATTTTAGTCTATTAATCTCTTGTTAACTATGAGTGAATATGAAAAATTATCCCAGGTCACCCATTTGGGAGATGGGAGTGGGGAAACCTGACTTGCATTAGAAAACAGTACCGAGATGGGATGAAAAACAAAGAAAAGTCTCTGTCTTCTAAGAAAACTAAAATCAGTCTCACGATGTATGAAAACAGCAAAGCAAAAAATGAAAGAAAAATTTGTAGACTAGTTCAGTAAAGCATGTTTCTTCTTTTTCTCACATATATCTTTCAGGTTAAATGTTGCTATAATAAAATATAGCATTACATTCAACCAACCAGCCAAATGCAGTGGCTCATGCCTATAATCCTTTGAGAGACCAACTAAGGACTTTGCTTGAGCTCTGGAGTATGAGACCGACTTGAACAATATAGTGAGAGCTCATCTCTACAAAAATAATTATAAAAATTTAGTTGAATAGCTTCTACAAAGCAAAGAAAATAGTTAGCAGAGTGAATAGACAATCTACAGAATGGGAGAAAATACTAATAAGCTATACATCCAACAACAGCCTGATATCCTGACTGTATAAAGAACTCAAACAAAATCATCAAGAGAAAAAAAAAAATCATCAAAAGCGGGCAAGTACCATGAATAAAAGTTTGTGGAAAGAAGATAGACAAAGGACCAATAAACATATGAAAAAATGTTCAACAGCACTAAATTATCTGGGAAATGCAAATTAAAACTGCATTGAGATACTGTTTTGCCCCATCAAAATGACCATTATTAACAAGTCAAAAAACAATAGATGGTGGTGTGAATGCAGAGAGAAAAGAACACTTACACACTGTTGGTGGAACTGTAGATTAGTACAGCCTCTATGGCAAACAGTATGGATATTCCTCAAAGAAATAAATGTAGATCTACCGTTTGATCCAGGATCACCATTGCTGTATATCTAGCCAAAGGATATGAAGTCATTTAATCAAAAAGACACCCACATTTGAATGTTCATTGCAGCACAACTCAGAGTTGCAAAGATGTGAGATCAATCTAAGTGTCCTTCATTTCATGAGTTTATAAAGAATATAAGATACACACACACACACATATATCATTCAGCCATAAAAAGAATGAAATAATATCATTTGCAGCAACATGGTATGAACTGGAGATCATTATCCTAAGTGAGGTATTTCAGGAATGGAAAACCAAATATCATATGTTTTCACTAACAAGAGGGAGCTAATAGATCAGTACAGAAAGGATATGAGAAACCAGGCAGGGGCAGGGTGGCAGTGTGGGTATGGGATTAAAAACTTACTTGTAGGGTAAAATGAATGCTACTCTGGTGATGGGCACACCATAAGCCCTGATTTAAACATTATAAAAAATATCCATTTATCAAAAACACTCGTCCTCCCTTAATTGATATTTTGGGGAAAAAAGATTAATCAACCTAAAGTTCCAAAGTTCCAAAAGATTAATTAAGCTAAAGTACGATGTACCACCCTTGAGCATCACCTGTTGAATCTGACTTCTACCATTTAGGGTGATCCCTTAGTAGCAGCTAAGCCTAGTGGATCGATCCCTCACTGGTCACCACTTATAAAGACCTAGTTGTCTCCCTATTAGTCCCTTAAAGCAAAGCAAAATTCTCTAAGGTTTAAGATAGGGTTTTTTTTCTTGTCAAAAGTATGTCAAGGGAAAGGAGAAATTCAGGACACAGAACTACAAGTTCAACTGCCTGTTCCTATGTAAACAATCTCCTGCCTATTTGTCATCTGGAATAGTTTTCCCTACCTGGTTCATTTCTTACCTCTTCCAGGGTATATTTGAGGTTTTTGGCAAATTTCACTGTATGAAATATCTTGACTGGAAGGTGAGATAGTGGTAGGAGCAGAGTGTGCATATCACAATATGCTCAGTCCCCAGGGACCACTCCCCAGGGACAGGAGTTACGGCTTTTATAGAAAGGAGAAGTAAGCCTGTGGTCAACAAGTATTTAGAGAATACAAACAGACGTATTCAGTGTACCAGGTGTATGCTTAGTAGAAACTAATGTGGCCATTTTATATGTCCTCATAGCAGAAGTACGTATGAAACTTGCTTAGAATTGCACAACAGGAAGATTTGACAAATGTATTTGTTTTTCTATTGTTAAACAAGCTTCCATATGCTCTTTGTCATTACGAAATATTTACAGTTAAAGAAGAAAGTAAACTATTGTGATTCATAGTGAATATACTTGCTAATATGGCTACCTAATTCTAAATTTTGATGATAAGACTCCCTTCCACATATGAAAGTGTTAGTCTTCTATTTAAAGTCACCTTTTGGAGTAATAGGGTGGGATTTGGGAAGTATAAAGGCTTGTAACAAAAATAAAAATTATCAGTAATTATGTAAGCTAGAAGAGTATTTTTTTAAAATGTTGCACAATGATTTTTTTTTAAAGAGATAATGTATAATTTTGGAAGAAAACTAACTGGAAAAGACTGCTAAAATTAGTATTTAATATCTCACTAAGAGGGAAGTAAAACAAGTAAATTAGATTAAGATACTATGCATTCAGATTTTGTAATTAATATTCAACTGAAAATAAAATTAAATACATATTTATATGAGAAACAAAACATGAATTAAGAAGCAAAGTTTGATAAAGTTTTAGAAGTATAGTGAAAATTAAAAATCTAATTTAAAAAACAGCATGGTTAATGGACATGTTTTCAAAAGTAGTAGATGAGTTGCAGAAAACATTTAAAAATGATCTTTTTATGTAGATTATATAGTATTTAAATATATCAATTAAAAAGTTATCACAATCAAGGTAAAAACATGATATTGTGCTTACACTATTCTGAGGAAATTGAATAATACACATTGTTTAACTGTGAGATTGTATCTTTCAGCAGTGACACAAGTATCAAATTTTATAGGTAGTAAAATTCCCCACATTATTCCAACATAAGGAAAACCAAACTTTGTTGTAGTGAATAGAAAAAGGAATAAAAGAGGCATCAGTGATGTAATAACATACACAGGGTTAAACAGTTCTTTTTCAAAGAAATGTAGAACTAAAATATTCGTAAAGGTCACATGCCATCCCCTCAGCCCATTTAAGTCTTCTGAAATGCCACTCTGAAGTGAAATAACTACCTCTCCAGAAGAGTCATTCCATTAGAGAGCCAACTAACATCAGTGCAGAGATAAATGGGAGAACAGAAAATTGATTTTACACTTGTGCTGTAAGTGTGGTCAAATGTTATAGGCCAGCACATCAAATAGGATTCCAAAGAATTGCTGTGCCTGAAAAATAACAACATAAGAGGATGTGGTTAAATACAGCTTCATAATAGGTCTGATATGTTCAGGGTATAGAAAAATATTTGTTTACTCTTCCTATTTGTAATACTGTGTGACACATTTGCACATCTATTTTCTTTTTTTTTTTAATAATTTTATTGAATCATAATTATGTACATTGGTGCAATCACAGGGCACGATTCATATACATTCAGAAATATTTTGATCATACTGTTACAGATATCCTTCATGGCACTTCCTTGATCACTATATAAAGAC